>CM053784.1:748166424-748241424 GCA_028749045.1 Cupressus sempervirens
AAGAGGTTCATTTGTTGGCTTGTGCTCCCATATTGGATAGTTAAAAAGATTTTGTGGATGACCTCCATAGATAAAAGTACAAAAAATATCAATAGGTATTGGTTTGTTGGTGAATTTAAATGGTTATCGATGAGTACACCAAAGATCAAGTCTTATTGAGTGCATGACTGCAAGACCGTAAATGAGGCCAAGCTTGTGCCCTAGATGAATACTTTTTGTTCTTGCAAGGTCTCCTAATATAGATAATGAAAAATAAACATTGTATCTATTTACATATCCATTTTTCTATAGATTTGTATGTGTGGTTAATAGCTTGGTTGTAAATTAACAATCATTGTTGGGAAGATATAAAATGTAGAGACCTATAGTTGTAAAATATAAGCTTCTCTATATATATATATATGGAAAAAGGGGTAAAAATTTATTCAATTAGAGCCAAAAAAATACTGGAGGCCTCAGATCTAAAAGAAATAGACTTAAACACAAGAACAATTAAATCCTATCATTTTCCACTAATTGCTCAAAAATCCTAGCATACTCAGCAGGAAGTCCATCCCTTCCTAAAATATCCCAACCATCTCCTTTCTTCGATGCCCATTTTGCCAAGACATCAACCACTCCATTCAATTCCCTAGGAATATGACAGAAAGAGATCCAATCCAAAAAACTACTCAGATAGATAATCTCTATAATAATAGAGGCTAATTTCTAGTTAACATCATCAACACTCTAGTTATTGATCATAGCCACAACAATCTGAGAATTTGACTCACACAATCTTGCTTCAACCTAAAGAGCATCACCTGCTCAATAGCTATCTTAATGGCCAGGGCCTTCATCAGGCTATTGGAATGAATTCCTTTATAAAGAAGGAACATAAAGATAACATTACCATCATTACCTCTTCCAATACCCCCAACACCTGCCTGCCTAGGGTTCCCTCAGGAGGAACCATAAATATTAATTTTAAGGATATCCATCCAAGGCAATCTCCATCTCCCCAGCCTATAAACCTTTCTCTTGAGTGTCTAAGATCTCTTACTACTTGTAAATCCCAATCCTTTGTCCACCAATCCCAAATTCCTAACTATAATGTAGTCCCTAGGGTCCATAGGTTCAATCATATCATGCTTGGCATAGATAGTTTCCTGTAGTCTACTCAGAATCATCTACCACAGTTTACTAACTCCCAAACTAGAGTTACAAAAAATCCTATGATTACGTTTCCAGCCAAAGAATCCAAAGAATAAAAGTAGGTCCAACAACCCAAGCCACCTAGAGGAATGCTATTTTTGCCAGAGGTTTGCCAAGGCTTTCTCAAAATTCAATAAGAGACTCAACATGAATGCACTCATGATACCATACCTCCCACCACTTGTGCCAGATTTCTATAGAAAGAGGGCACAAGAAGAATAAGTGAGAAACACTCTCCCCATTCGACATATAGAGGGAATAGAGAGAAGGGCCATGGAACCCTCTTCTTTGAAGGTTATTCCAAGTAAGACATTTCTTTTGAGTAACCAGCCATAAGAAAAAATTACATTTTGGCCAAGAAAGTTTATTCCAAACCTTCTTTGACTAGGGAACTTCAATTATTCCATGACATTGATTATCCAACTAAGAATAACCTTGGGCCACACTAAACTTGCCTTTAGGACATGGACCCCAAGCAAGGATATCCTTGTCTTTATAGGAGGTGCACAACTTATCAGAGAGGAGACTAGCTAGTTCATCCTAAATCTCCAAGGAATCCCCTAGAGACCACTCTCATGGATCCTTCCAAAAAGACACATCCAATGATCCACACTATTTGATAGTCTTGAAGTATGCCATCTTGGTCCATCCTACAATAGTAAAAATATGGAAAAGATGCTAGAATTGGGAGTAACTAGAAAGAATGGGAGGATGGCCATCCCAAGAATCTTATGAAAATAATGCACTTGATCCCTCATTACATATCTAGAAAAGGCCTTCCTTGATAAGAGGAGCTCCATTTTTAAGAGTATCCCAAATAAAGGAGCACTTTCCATCTAGAGCCAATCTAGGAATATCTTGATAATCCACTCTTGGAAAGTACTTTTGGGCTAGAATCTTAGGACAATCTTGATCCTGATTATTGCACCACCTCCAATATAACTTAGTAGCTAAAGCCTTGGCACCAAGAGCCATATATTTAAGGCCCAAGCCCCCAAAAGATTTTGGCAAGAAAATTATGTCCCAATTGACTAGGCTCCACTTAGTAGAGAGAAGATTTCCTGACCAAATAAATTGTTGATATAGAGCATCAAATTATTTCATAACCCAAGTAGCAAGAGTTTGCACAAGACACCTGTAAATAGGAAGAGCCCGAATTACTATCTTGAGGAGGATAACTCTCCCAGTGGAAGAGAGCCACCTATGAGTCCAATGGCTCACCTTGCTATGAAATTTATCCAAAATATCCTACCAATACTCCTTCAGTTGAGCCCCCAGAGCTAAGGGGAATCCAAGGTAAATCAGAGGAAAAGAGCCAGTTTGAAACCTAAGAATCCTGGCAATTCTGAGCTAGATCGGCTATGGAGTATTAAAGAAATAAATATATGACTTAACTTCATTAATTTTCTACCCAAAAGCTTTCAAACAAGTGTCTAAAATCATTCTAAAATTTCTTGCTTCATTTATTGTAGCCAAGCCCATCAATTCGGCATCATCCACAAATTGGAGGTGTGTGTATGCTGGAATATTATTGTTCCACTTCCACCCATGGACAAGCCCCTACTTGGATTGAAATTTTATAAATCTTCCTAAGCCCTTTGCTATAATGATAAAGAGATATGGAGAGAGAGGATCCCCCTATCAGAGTCACTGAGAAATAGAAAATAGCTCAGTAGGTTCTCCATTAATAAGAACTAAAAAGGATGGGGAAGTCACACAAATGAGAATCCAATCAACCCATTCCACATCAAATCCAAAAGCTAGAATCATACAACTCAAGAACTCCCAACTATCCTAGTTGCATTCTTTTTCTAAATCTAGCTCAATAAATATAGCCTTTTCCTTAGATGTGGCCATAGAGTGGATAGCCTCTGAAGCAATAACCACCCCATCAAGAATCTATTTGCCACCAATAAAGCCTCCCTATTCCTTAGATATCAAAGTACCTAAATAAGGCTTGAGCCTTTCAAAAATCAATTTGGTGATAATTTTGTAAGTAACATTGCACAAAGCAATAGGTTTGAATTGATCCAAAATATTAGCCCCGTCAATCTTGGGAATGAGAGTAGCAGGAAGGTAGCATTCAAAGACTTGAGCATTTTTTTTTTTTATGTTATTCATGGACTACTTCAAGAAGATCAAATTTAATAATCTCCCAAAAATCTTGGAAAAATTCAATGGGAAAACCATCCAAGCTCGGGGCTTTACCTTTCTTCATACCAAAAATCACCTTCTCCAACTCTTCAAGCAAAATAGGTCTTAACAAATTCCTATTCATATTGCTAGAAAAAAGTTGGGGAATACAATCTAAAATAGTCCTTGTCTCCAGCAATGAACTAGGTTCATCCTTAGAGAAAAGTTGGAAAAAGTATCTAATGGCCTCTAGAGAAATTGACTCTCTGGATGAGAGTTGATCTCTAGAAGTAGAAATGAGAGAAGAGATAGAATTACTAGACCTGTGGGTGTTAACTGTGTTATGAAAGAAAGTAGTGTTCCTATCTCCCTCCTATAACAAATCCACATGAGACTTTTGATTCCAAAAGATTCCCTCTTGAAGCTCCCATTCCTCTAACACCCTTAGAGCTAAGGACTCTGCAGAAATTAAATCCACAATCATTTCTTGGTCCCTAATTTGGCGAGTGACACTGTCCAACCTAGACTGGGCCACCTGTATTTGGTCTTGAAGATTCCTAAAACATTATTTTTTCCACTTTTTAAGCCTGAACTTCACATGTTGAAGCCTCTTCTCAAAGAAGAACATGGTTGTGCCATGACAAGGCCTGTCTACATGCCACCAAGCTATCACAAGATCCTTTAGAGAGGGATCCCTCAACCACATTAGTTGAAACTTAAAAGAGGGATTTTTAGAAGCCTTAAAAGAAGTGATAGAAAGTTTAGTAGGCCAATGGTAAGATCTTCTCCAATCAAAAACTTTCGATCTAGTAGACCATCTGACATCTGTCTAAAAGCATTAAACTAGGAACCTATCTAGCCTTTCTGAAATGGCCTTCGTCCTGCTCCTTTTGTTATTCTAGGTGAAGGTACTAGTGCCAGGTTTAACATCAATAAGGTTCAAAAAGCAAAAATAATCTCTAAGCATACTTGAAGAAGGTCCCAATTAAGAAATTCCACCTCTCTTTTCCTCTAAACTAGTAATAACATTAAAATCTCTAGCAACAATCCAAGTAAGGAAAGGATCTAAGGAGAGAACAAAGGTGATATGCAACTACATAAGATATTTACCCTCCAAATCATTAGAAGCATAAATATTGGAGAACATGCACCTGCACCTTTCTCCCATCTCAAGGTGAGAAGAAATCAAAGAGATAGAGGACCTCCTCAAAATCCACCATAGAGAAGTCACCTTCCTAGGATTCAAGAGACAAGTTAGTCCATTTGAGCTATCTTGAGGACCCACTCCCTGCTAGCTACCATGGGACCACAACTTTGGCCCACATCTATCCAAACCATCAATTGTAAGCTTAGTTTCTTGAATGAAAATAATATCTAGAGAATGAGAATCTATCAATCTATGAACAACCTTTTGTCTAGGGATGTTGTTCAACCCCCTCACATTCTAGGAGAGAATAATCATTTAGAAGGTTGTGAGAAGTGGGAATCAATGGGCTTCACAAACCTTGACTCAACTAAAGTCTCTTCCATCATCTTAACCTTCTCCTGATTAGTCTTCCTTCCACTCTTAACAAACTTTTTTGAGGGCCCTTTTTTAAAGGGATTTTGTTGTAAGCCTAAAAAAGGTGCAACTTTAGTACCTTTTGTGATGTCTAGCATCCCTTTTTGGACAAGAAAAGTAGAAGCTATGATATTTGGGTTGCCCCTAGGTTGTGACCCCTTAGGGACATCACAATATTTCTCCTAAACCAATCCATCCAAAAGAACTGGTTGACCATGTTCCTCTTCTGATACCTAAGCTAGACTCCTTACCTCCCCCACCTAGGACTCCTGAAGAGATCCATCCCTCGAGGGTAGCTCAATCAGTATGCCTTCCTCTTGTACCAAATTATCCAAAACATTAAACCTATTAAAAGTGCCATCATTTTGTCTATCCATCTAGGTTCTCTTCTTCCCTTTTTCTTTATTGTGTGGCTTAACAAGGATAAAACCCTCCTTGTCTATAGACCCTACTGGCATAGAGGCCTTACCCTTATCATCCTTAGGGTCCAGCTCAGTAGAAGCCAATGATTGAGAGAATTTATTACAGGGACACTTACATTGTAAGTTCCCATACTCATGGTATATCTTGCATCTAAAAGGTAAAGTCTCATAGTCCAATTATTGAATCCATGAGGTAGGGCCCAAGCAAATTTCCATAGAATTAGGCAACAAATTATTAAGATCAACCTATATACAAACTCATGCATATGAAATTACCTTTTAATCTTGAGTTCGTGTGGCCAAACCTACCGATTTCCCAAGAAAAAGTGAGATCAAATGAAGATATCCTCTCTTAGAAATTCTAGAGGTAGCCTTAGTAGATGAACCCACAATGGGACTCAAGAGGAAATCTCCTCAGCAAAGTTGAACCAAATGTGCCAGGGTTTGATAAAAAGCCCAACCTGGTTAAAGAAATATGGACCACCTTCAAACACCTTATTCTTGTCTATCATATTTGGGAAAATAACCATAAAATAGTTATTGGCAATGAGGAGAATCTCCATATCCCCTTTAGGATTGCAAATCCGATGCCCCCATGATTCCAACATAGGAAGAGAAAGGCAAAGACCCAAAAACTTATAGATGAGTGCATGTTTGTTCCAGTATTCTACATCATCTAAAATTTTCTCTGGTTGAATAACCAATACTGGTTGATCATCAGATCACTCTAGACACCCATTCATCTTCTTAATATAGAAAAAACCCTTCAACAATAAAGTGTTTACCCTAGATGGGAGAATGTTAGTCTAGCCCTTAGCCCTCACCCACATCAACATGGAGGAATCAACCATCTCCACATCAATAGGCAAAGTTTGAGATGGAAGAATCTCTGATTGCCCCATATCAAAAACCTAAGAAAACTCTAGCCCCAATCTGAAATCTCCTTACCTTTAGGCACCAGCAAATTACCATGCATAAAGAACAATAATAGAGAAGAGGCCACACACTCCAAGCAACCCTAGCTAACCCCAATCCAACTCTTCAACCAAAAAACCCCCAAATTCCCCAAAAAAAGCCCCACACGAAACCCACAAATGCCTCCCAACCACACTCCATAGCATCAACCCCCCAATTGTCAACACAGAGGCAACAAACCTATCCACAAGGAAAGCAACAATTCCAATGAGGATTAGGCTTAGGGCACATAGACCCTAGCCACACTTGTCACAGGTGATTGCACCAACTATCTTACTCTCCTCCCTATATATTACTTATTACCATACAAATTTGTTCTTGATTTTTTAAGAATAACTCATGTATTAATTTAAGGGGCGAGATTTGGGAAATGAATACAAATTCAATACACAAATAATATAGGCTCAGTTTTTGCATACATGACCTCTTTTTCCATATTCCATGTTTGTGTATTTGTTGACAAACTTTGTAGGAATATATTATTTATATTGGTAGGAATTTGTGTATTATTTATATTATGTGTCAAGAAAGATTGCAAGAGGAGTGATTGAGATACATTATACCATGGTTTTTAAATTTTATTATTACCAATATCTTTAGCCTAGGTTGAACTAGCATTCTTGCATATATTTTCGAGAGGTGTTTTTTTTTCCAGGTGAAACATGAGCTTGTGAGAAAAAAATAACTCCAACAATATTTTCAAACTTTATTTA
Organism: Cupressus sempervirens; assembly: GCA_028749045.1. NCBI lineage: Eukaryota > Viridiplantae > Streptophyta > Pinopsida > Cupressales > Cupressaceae > Cupressus > Cupressus sempervirens. Next base: position 748,173,423 of record CM053784.1, read on the forward strand.
CCTTGTTTATTTTACTTAAAGAACTTAAAGTATGTTTGTTAGGTATGTTCTATAAATTTTTTTTTTCACAAATTTGTAGATGTAGAAGTTTGTGAACCCTTCTTATTTCTTATGACTATTGATTAAATTTATTTAAAAGAACTTTTGAGGTTATATTTAACTTGATCTAGGTAGATCATCTTTCTAGAATGATTGTTATAGGTGAATTCTTTTGTCAACTCTTCTAATATAGCTTCTTGAGTATGTTATATTTATCTTAATACTAATATTGAGGTTACATGCTTCTCTAATAATTCTATGGTCCTTATCTCTTAAACATATCCCTATTTTAAAACAATGTCTAGAATACATTAGTTGATATAGATTCATTTAGCCTCAATGAATCTATTGATAGAGATCTATCTAGCTGTTTGGTTGAAATATGGAGATAAGAATTCAAGTTTTTTCCACATCTCTACTTTTAAACATAAAACAACTAACTAGATTTCAAAAATTGTCTTTGCATCTAAAGTTAAAACTTTGGATAAAGAAATCTTTGAAGAATTCATTGGGTCTTTTTCTTCTCTTCTCTCGAAAGATAGTTCTCTAGTTTTGGAAAACCAAGCTAAATTATTGGAGAATATTTTGAATATTCTGAATGTGGAGTAGAACAAGTCTCTTGTGGCTATCCTGTTAGTTTGGAAAATCAAGGATTTTGTTTTCTCCTTGTAAGGGAACAAATCTTTGAGACCAAGTGGGTTCCCAATGTTTTTTTTTCACATTTTTTGGATATTGATCAGTAGGACCTTTGTAATTTAGTCAAAGAATTCTTTGGTTCTAGACTCCTCCTAAAAGAAATTAACTCTACCTTTATTTCCTTGATTCCTAAAAAAGTTGGAGTCAATTTGGTCAATGATTTCAGACCTATCAATCTTTGCAACTCTATTCATAAAGTGTTCTCTAAAGTGTTGACTTCACATCTTGTGTTTTTTTTCTTCCTTGATCTCTCTAGAGAAAAATAGTTTTTTTTGAGGCCATTAAATCATCAATTCTATTATCAAAGTGCATGAGGAAAATATATAGTACTAATTATTCCAATACTCCTTTTTTATTTCTTAAACTAGATTTGTTTAAGGCATATGACCACGTGGACTGGGATTTTCTACTCAAAATTGTGAAATCTTTTGGGTTTTGTAATCCTTTTATTCAGCTTGTGTTTCAACTCATTTCAAAATCTTTGACAATATTTCTTGTAAATGGTTCTTCATTGATTTTTTTAAGCCATCTAGGGGATTAAGGCAAGGAGATATCATTTCTCCTAGCTCTTTGCTTTAATGGTTGTGCAATGCCCCACCCAGAGATCCTTAGAACAAGGATGAAATACAAGTCAAGATATTTTTTTTAACAAGTATGAGTGCACAAGATTGCATTACACATGGATCATATAGATCACAATGGAAGACTTAACCACCATCTTGGCAACCAACAGATCTCTTGATGCCACTACTAGAACTGACACTACACTACAAGAATGGAAACTTGAAAATGACAACCAACACTAAGAATCTCAAAAACTACCCAACCAAGGTAATTTAAGGCAACCCAAAGAGTACTAGAAACTCTAAAAATTGAACCCCAACAATTGAGGGAGTCAACCCCTATTTTTTGCACAAAAACTTATCTTTGCCAAAATTTTGCACAAAGAAGTGAATCATGCCACACAAAGAAGTACATTTTTGTGTGAAGATGTGCTCAATAGCGCGAGCATGTGTTTGGTTGTATAACCAAAACACTTTAAATATGATGTAAAGTTTCATGCGAGGAAGTGCCTACCCATGCAAAGAAACCCACTACACCATGCGAAGACTTGCATCCTCGCACCCGAAAGTGCAATCTCATGCAAGATTTTAAGTTAGCACATAAACACAAAAATTAGGAAAAAGCTAAGAAATCTAAGTGATTAAATTCCTCCACATTGGGGAGTACCAGATCCAAATTTTGAGGTGAGGGCACTCAACAAAAGCTGAAAGATGAAAAGTCAGAATCTAACCATCTACTAAAACAACAAAAGAAAAGAACATAAGGAACATCACAGTAACTGAAATAACATCAGAATGAACAATATAACCAAACTAAGAAAGTGGTTCCTCCCAACCATCAATGGCATCATAAGACCATCGTGAGCCCTAGCCATCCGCCATGCATAACATCCCAAGCCACCAAAAAGATCATAACACAAGGGCTAGACGAGAACACAAGCAGAAAGTTAGTCAACTAAAAATAGACTCAGGAGGAAGGATGCAACATAAAAGTGCAATAAAGGTCTGACTGACATCCAAATGAATCTTCCAAGCCCACAACCAAACTCATGACAAGAAAATTTGAGAAAATAGGATAACACACAAAACGAGGTGAAAACCCCAAAATTTGGAAAAGTTTGAAATTAAAACACATTTTGGCCTTTGGGTGCAAAAATCACAAAAATCCAAAAATAAATGAGTTCAGGCACCATATGCAAAAATGGCTAGCATAATGGCTCAAAACCCCAAATCCTCATCCCAAAAATAGGGAAAATGTTCATACCCAACAAACTAGGCAGAACCAACAACTAGAAATGGAGGGTAACACTAGTTCTCAGCCTTCTAACATACTGCTACAAGAAACAAAAATTGAAATTGAGTAGAAACAATAAAATGGGAAGGCCCTACCTGACAGAAAAAGTGTAGAAACTAAAACTTGTAGAATAAAATAAATATCTCACCAAAATTGCTGAAAGTGATGGCAAAGCAAGAACTCTCGGAGTTGGATCCAATGAGTTTGATCTCATGTAAAATCCACACTCACAGCTCCCAGAACAAGTAGAAATAAAATCCTTTAGAAGAGGATTCTCAAAAGATCTCTCAAATTTCTATTTTGGAAAAGTGAGAAGTGAATAATAAAAAATATTTTTCAATACTTATTCACTTTTCAAGTGAATAGTTGATTAGGACATGTAGCTAGTTAGACTAGTTAGACTCTGAATCGACCCAAATGAAAATAGGTTATTCTTTGTAATAGAAATTCACCTAAGGAAAAGTGTTTAGAAATTAAATTTTAAAAGATTTAAAGCCCAAAAACCTAAAATCACAAAAAATCACTAAACAACTTTTGCGACAATACGAACCTCTAAATGCACAAAAACACTTACTGGTCTAATCACATAATGCAAATGAGTTCTAGATTTAATAATCACCGAAAGGTTTTAATTTAAACAATTTAAAATAAAGATACATAGACCATATAGGGATGACATTGGTAAATATGAATAACTGAATCACTAACTCCATGTGCCACTGCCAGGGATATAATTCCTGCACGCTAAAACACATGATCAAGTGCGATTGCATAATAATATCATAGCCAAAGTAATAAATGCATTAAATAACTAATTAATCCATTTACATCACTCATGTTCACATAGAGCATAAAAGATATGAGAATGAAGTAAATAACCATAGCATAGAATCCATCTCATAACAATAATCAACAAATATGTCCCAATAAACCAAATAAACAACTATCAACATAGATCTACTATCATCTCAAAATGGCATCAATATGCAAATATGATAAACTGAATAGCACAACAATAAAGCATCTATGATACTAAATAAAAGTATAACATGTGACCCTTAGTTCATCTCTAAGTGCACATAACAATAAGAATGACAAGTATCTCTCAAATCAAAATAGATAATGTATAGATTGAAAACATGAGAGGTACTACATCCTCCCCCATTAGCATAGGCTTACTACTAGAAGCCGACAAAAAGGTAAGGGAACAATCCCCTTAGTCCTGTAGCATCCTCCCAAGTTGTAGAGGTCTCATCACTTGGGTCCCATTGGACCCTTACCTACTCTATGTCTCGACCTCATAAGGTTAGCTTCCACTACTATAGGATACAAATGGGCTCCAAAGTAAGTTTCTCATCCGCTACCTGCAAAGTATCCAAATCAAGAACATGGGTCACATCTAGAATATACTACCTCAAAATAAAAACATGAAAGACATCATGGATGCACGATAGGCTAGGTGGCAACACTAGTCAATAAGCAATAGGACCAATCCTCTCGAGGATCTCAAATGGTTTGACAAAATGTGGTGCCAACTTAGAGCCTTTCCCATAATGGATGGGGCTCTTCCTTGGATGCACTCACAAAAATACCCTATCACCAACAGAAAAGTGATGATCCAACCTATGGGCATCTGCATACTTCTTTTGCCTATCCTATGTAGTAACCAAATGCTCTTTAATGCAAATAACTTGCTGCTCCATATCCTGAAGCATCTTTGGACCCAAAAGAACTCAATCCTCTAAATGATCCCAACTCAAAGGGGTACAACATGGTCTACCATACAAGCCCTAAAAAGGTGACATGCCAAGAGAACTATGATACCTATTGTTGTATGCAAACTCAACAAGGTACAAATAGTCCTCCCACTTCACCTACCTATCCATAACATACATGTGAAGCATATCTTCCAAAATTTGATTTACTCTCTTAGTCTAACCATCAATCTCTGGGTGATAAGTCAAACTAAAATTGAGCTACTCGCCCAAAGCATGCTAGAGAGACTTCCATAGTGTAGAAGTAAACACTGGAGATCTATTCAAAATAATTTGATGAGGAATCTCATGCAAACAAATAATATCCTCCAAGAAAATATGTGTTATAGAAGAAGTTGTGTAGGATGCTCTCATGGGTGAAAAATGTGCTACCTTGGACAATTTGTCCATTGTCAACATGATACAATCGTGTCTCCATGATGACATAGGAAACCCTAGGATAAAATCAATGGATATCATATCCCATTTCCACTCTGGAATGGTATGTGGTTGCAAAAGACCTATTGGATGATAATGCTCTGCCTTCACCTTGTGGCACTCCAAGAATCAAGCAAAAAAATCAACAACATCACACTTCATCCCTGTCCAAAAGTATAGTTGTTTGAGATCAGCATGCATCTTCTTAAAACCAGGATGTGCATAATATGGCATACAATGCACTTCTGAAAAAACCAAGGTACGAAGATCACCTAACATGGGTACATAGATACACCCCATGTGTTGCATTAGTCCATTAGACTCAAGTAGATAACCAGAAAATATCCCCTTAAGGGTATGCCTAGACTTGATCTTCACCCTCACCTTCTGATACCAAGTTTCACTAGGTAAAACCTCCAAGATATGGCCTCACAAATTCATTGCCAATGACATCATTGATACCTCATGTTACCTTCTTCTTAAAGAATCCATAATGACATTCTCCTTCCCTTTAATGTAATGAACATCAAAGTCATACTCACACAAGAACTCCATCTAGTGACATTTTCATGCATTTAGGTTTGGTTGAGTAAAAATATATTGCAAGCTCCCATGATCGCTATGTAACTCAAACCTATGTCCCAAAAGAAAATGCCTCCAATGAACTAGGACATGCACTATGACCATGGGTTCCAAATCATGAGTGGGGTATTTAAGCTCATGGTCCTTGAGTTTCCTAGATTCATGTGCAATAACTCGACCATCCTACATGAACACTACACCCATGCCTTCCAATGAAGCATCTGTGCAAACCATGAAATCACCTATAGGATTAGGCACTACAAGGACTGGTGCACTTGTCAAACACTCCTTAAGAGCATTAAATTCTACCTCACACTGGTCTAACCAAACATACTTCTTCCCTTTCCTCTGAAGAGAAGTGATGGGATGAGCTACTCATGAAAAATCCCTCATGAAGTGATAGTAGTAACTCATCAATCCCATAAAACTATGAACTTTTGCGACATTAGTGGATACCAACCAATCCATGATAGCACGAATCTTCTCTAAATCCACTGCAATTCCATCACCAGTGATGATGTGCCCCAAATACTTCACCTCTGATTGGAAGAACCCACATTTACTCAAGTTACCATACAACTAATGGTCTCTCAAGCACTGTAATACTTGACATAAATGGACTTCATGCTCCTTCACAATCCTTGAATAAATCAATATGTTATCCAAGAATATAATGACACACTAATCAAGGTAAGTGAAAAATACACCATTCATCAAAATCATAAATACTGATGGCACATTGGTTAACAGGGTACAACCGTGAACTCATAATGCCCATACCATGTATGAAAATTTGTTTGATGAATGTCAGCCTCTTAGATATGAAGCTAATGGTATCCTAACTTTAGATCAATCTTTGAGAACATTCGTGCTCCCTTCATATAATTGAACATGTCATCTATCCTTTGCAAAGGATAATGGTTCTTCATTGTCACCTTATTCAACTATTAGTAGTTGATACACAACCTTAAATAACCATCCTTCTTCTTCACAAAGATGAGTGGTGCACCCCATGGGGATACACTAGGAATAATATGGCCCTTGGCCAACAATTCCTCCAACTGCAATCAAAGCTCACTGAACTCTTGAGTAGTCATGTAGTGAGGAGCTTGTGAAATTGACTCCACTCTTGGTATAAGATCAATTAAAAAATAATGTCATGTTGTGGTGTCATACCTAGAATCTTATTAGGAAACACATTTGCATACTCACGAAGGAGTGGGTGATCATCAAGTATCACCGTACAACTCTCAGCTTCCTCAAGATCACTAACACAAACAAGAAACAATTGAAAACCTTTTTGCACACTCTGTTTCAACAAATTAGCTAAGATCATTCGAAGTGAGACTGGTCTTGGGACTCCCAAAAGTTCCACTTGCCCACCTATGTCATCAACACATTGTACTATCTTACAATGACTATTGATATTCGCCTAATGGGTGGCTAACTAATCCATTCCCATCACAATGTTATACAATCCTAGATGTAGAATGCATAGATCTACTATGGTGATGAAGGTTCCCAAATTCAAAACATAACTCCTAACCAATGAGTCAATAGCCACCTTGGAACCTATGGCTAACTCGACCGACCACCTATCAACCTAATGCACTACCACTAGCCCATATCGTTGAACAAGAGATGGTGAAATGAAAGAATCTAAAGCACCCGAGTCAAACAAACCTGAAGTTGAAATAACATGCAATGTACTTTTAGCCTCAACTACTATACCTTGATGACCTGCTTGATAGTTGTCAACCACCACAAAGACTTTGTGATTCCTTCCCACATCTCCCACTGTAGGCTCAGATATCATTGTACCTTTACCAAGTCTTCAAGATGGTTTGATGGAAAACTCAAAAGATCTATGGCCAAGCTACCCACAAGAGTAATGGTTTCCTAAAAAGTTGGGACCTGTCCCACGATCGCCCTAGGTAGCACTAGGTTAAGATGCACTACCCCTGTTAGAATTTTGTTGAGCACTCTAAGGAGGATGATCCTATTGAGATTTCTTTCCTTAAATTTTGTCATCTCCTTTCTTTTTGGTGGTACCAACAAGTTGGCTACCCTTTTTCCAAAACCTCTTCTTACCGTTACCATGATAACCATCCTAAGAGTGCTATGATTAGGCTTAACCCTTTCCTGATGACTGAGAATACTAAACATCCTACCCTAAATTCTAAGAATTTTGGTTCTGCGAACTAGATCTACCATTGAAACCTCAAGATAAATTCTCCTCTACAATTCGTGCCTCCTCAATAGTCCTAGGCTAGTGCATACAAACTTCTCTAATGAGAGCATCCTTAAGGCCTTGGATAAAGTGATAAGCCATGAGTAAATCATCATTGTTGTAGTGGGAATACTGCTTAAGCTCAAAAAATCAGATTTTAAACTAATCTACTATTATGTTTCCATGTCAGATTGAGTGGAACTCATCAGTATATGCCTCTCTAAACTTAGGAGATAACGATCTCTCTCAGAACCTCTCCTCAAAGATCTCCTAGGTGAGATTAGCAACACTAATCTGAATCTTTTGACTCTCAATATTCCACCAAATGGATGCATGGTCCCTCAACTTTATAATTGCACAATGAGCCTTCATGTTGGTTGAATATGGATACATGGTGAAGCAACACTCCATGTCCAACAGCCAAGTCTCAGTCTTGAGGGCACTTCCTTTGCCATCATATAATGGCAGTTTGGATTGCTGAAGAGACTTCATGATATCCAACCTAATGGAATCTTCATTGTTGTATCCTGACCACCCTGACAGTGCCTTATACCACCTAGTGGAGTAAGAGAATATTCCCATTCATGTTCCTCCTCTCTATGTTATGAATGATGGGAATATCCATGATGAGATCCCTCTTCCCAATCATGATCCTGTTGGTGCTACTCAACACGAGGGCCCAACCGAACAAGAATCTCCTAGAGCACTAGAAATAATGCCTCCACGCTATTATAATTAGCATTATTACCCTATTATCCCCTTCCTTCCTTACATCCTTCTTCTTGGTGTTCATATCCACAGTTATTGCTATGGGTACCACCATGGCCACCAAGTCTACATACATGAGGCATCCCTACAAGAACAACAAGATATTGTCTGAACAATTGGATCACAAGCATAAGAGTAAAAAGCATGAACTAATAGGATATCAAAATAACAACCATAAAATAATAATACATAATAGAAAATGAAACCATAGTGGAAGCATAACACAAAGATCCCAATTTTTCAACATGGGCTCTGATACCAGATGTAATGCCCCATCCAGAAATCCTTGGAACAAGGATGAAATACAAGCCAAAACATTTTTTTTACAAGTATGAGTGCACAAGATTGCAATGAAAGACTTAACCACCATCCTAGAAACCAATAGATCTCCTAACGCCACTACCAGAACTAACACAACACTACAAGAATAGAAACCTAAAAATGACAACCAGCACTAAGAATCTCAAAACTACCCAACCAAGGTAATTTAAGGAAACCCAAAGAGTACTTGAAACTTCAAAAATAAAACCCTAAAAATTGAGGGAGACACCCCCTATTTTCTACACAAGAACTTACCTCTGCTAGAATTCTACGTGAAGAAGTGCATCATGTTATGCAAAGAAGTACCTTTTCGTTCGAAGATGTGCTCAATGGCATGAGCACGTGTTTGGTCGTACAACCAAAAAACTTATAGAATGATGTAGGGTTTCATGTGAGGAAGTGCCTATCCATGTGAAGAAACCCACTAAGCCATGTAAAGACTTGCATCCTCGCGCAAGAAAGTGCAATCTCATGCGAGATTTTAATTCAGCACGCAAACACAAAAATTAGGAAAAAGGTAAGAAATATAAGTGATTAAATTCCTCCACATTGGGGAGTACTAGATCCACATTTTGAAGCAATGACACTTGACAAAAGCTAAAAGACAGAAAGCTGGAATCTAACCATCTACTAAAACAACGAAAGAAAAGAATAGAAGGAACATCACAGTAACTAAAATAACATCGCAATGAATAGTATAGCCAAACTAAGTATGCAGTTCCTCCCAACTATCAATGGCATCATAAGACCATCATGGTCCTTAGCCATCCCTCATGCGTAACATCCTGAGCTATTGAACAGATTGTCGATACTATCATAATAGGGGTGTCACTAATAAAACATGCTACAACATAAGCATAAGATAATCCTACAAAGTAAATAATATCACCTATCACATGCTAATCATCATAATAAAGAAATGTGGTAGTATTAACATCATATAAACATGATATAAAAGCATTCCAATGAAAGCATAAATCACAAGAAAACATACTTTGAAACCTAAAGTACCAAGTGAAAACATCCAACAATGGTCGCACTAGGACAAAAGACCATATATGTACACTGGTCTCTAGCAGTGGTATAGGTAGCTACACCTCCCAACCATGTCATACCCATAGGTCCACACCTTCTACATTGATGGAGATAATGATCTAACCACAAATAAATGCAAGAAAACATCAATGGCTAACACACATGCCAAGAAATATGATGACTAAATCCAAGACATAGATAATGCATAAACTATAGGTCCTAGCCAGACACTTAATAGGCTACTAAGTAGGGGCTGACATCATGGAGAGTCACTTGGCATCCTAAAGCCCAAGCTCAGATCATGTGTGGAAACACTCTTAAGGGACTCCCTTGGAACCATCACATGAATACAAAACTTTTCATTATCTTAAGTTTTATTATCACCTAGTTTTTTATTTAGTTATCACTTATATAAAGATTTCTCTGCCAACCTCTAACATCATGATCGTCGAACTACAAGATAGAAGCCCCTCCATATGCTACCCTACCCTACCCATGCTCATCCAATGATGAGTGCCCACAGGAATGCAAATTCCCAACCCAACCCCAATGATCATAGCTTCTGGTAAGGGCAGGCCCCACAAGTCACCTGGCAGATATATATGTGCATGTATTTGTGTGTGGCACACCGCCATCACAAAGATCATAACACAAGGACTAGATGAGAACACAAGTAGAAATTCGTTCAACTAAAAATAGACTTGAGGGGATGGATGCAACATGCATCCCAATGCAACATAAAAGTGCAATAAAGGTATGACCAACACCCAAATGGATCGTCCAAGCCCGCGACCAAACTCTTGCCAAGAAAACTCGAGAAAATAGGATGGCACACAAAATGAGGTAAAAACCCCAAAATTTGGAAAACTTCAAAATTAAAATCCATTTGGCTTTTGGGTGCAAAAACTCCAAAAATCCAAAAATAAATGAGTTCGAACACCATATGCAAAAACAACCAGCATAATGGCCCAAAACCCAAAACCCTCATCCCAAAAATAGGGAAAACCTTCATACCTGACCAACTAGGTAGAACCAACAACCAAAAATGGAGGGGAACACTAATTCCCAGCCTTGTAAAATACTCCTACAAGAAACAGAAGCTGAAATGGAGTAGAAACAATAAAACAAGAAGACCCTACCTAACAAAAAAAGGGCAGAAACTGAAACTCACAAAATAAAATAAATATTTTGCCAAAACTGCTAAAAGTGATGGCAAAGCAAGAACTCCCCAAGTTGGATGTAGTGAGTCTAATCTAATGAAAAACACACACTCACAACTCCTAGAACAAGCAGAAATTGAATCCTTCAGAAGAGGATTCTCAAAAGAGCTCTCAAATTTCTATTTTGGAAAAGTGAGAAGTGAATAATAAAAACTCTTTTTCAATACTTATTTACTTTTTGAGTGAATAGTCAATTAGGGCAAGTAGCCAGTTAGACTAACTAGACTCCGAATCAACCCAAAAAAAAGAGGTTATTCTCCATAATGGGAATTCACATAAGACAAAGCTACTAGAATTTAAATCTAAAAAGATTTAAACCCCCAAAACCCAAAATCATAGAAAATCACTAAATTAACTTTCATGATAATGCGAACCTCTAAATGCACAGACATGCTTATTGGTCTAATCATATAAGGCAAATGAGTTCTAAATTTAATAATCAACAAAAGGTTTTAATTTAAACAATTTAAAATAAGGATATGTCAACCATACAGGGATGACATTGGTAAATATTGAATAGCTGAATCACTAACTCCATGTGCCACTACCAGTGATATAATTCCTACACACTAAAACACATGATCAAGTGTAATTGCATAATAAAATCATAGATAAAGAAATAAATGCATTAAATAATTAATTAATCCATTTACATGACTCAAATTTGCATAAAGCATAAAAGATACAAGAATGAAGTACATAACCAAAGCATAGAATCCATCTCATAACTATAATCAACAAATATGTCCCAATAAACCAAATAATCAAATATCAACATAGATCTACTATCATCTCAAAATGGCATCAACATGCAAATATGATAAACTCAACAACATAGCAATAAGGCATCTATGATACTGAATCAAAGTATAACATCTGATCCTCAGGTCATCTCAAAGTGCAAATAACAATAAGTGTGACAAGTATCTATTGAATCAAAATAGACAGGCTACAAACTAGAAACACGAGAGGCACTATAGGTTGAATCGATGAGTCACCTATGGAAATATAGTGTTTCTTTAGGCTTGCTAATGGGTTTGAAAAATTAATTTTCCATTTTCAAAATGGACACCCATTTTTTGAATTTCAAATAATGGGTGTCTATTTCTTACAACATGGGGTGGGATTTTTATCTCCCGGCTTGGATTTTGGTTTGGGATAGGCTTAGTGAGACCAAGCCCACACCTTGACCTCTCAAGATTTGGCTAAGGCATTGACCTGCCAAATTCAAACCATGCCATAATTTTTAGAGGATCTTCCTAATCATTTTTTTTCATAAAATAAAAAATCATTAGAGTTCTCACTATCCTAATTTCATAATTTTTTAAATAGTGTTATGATTTTATTTACTATTTTTGCATTATTTTTTAATCAAAGGTGGTACCTAAATGTAAAATAGCTAGGTTCACTAAAACTTTAATAACTTTTTAATTTTATGGTTTTTCTTAAATTAATTTATATGTCATCAATCTACATAGAATTCTTTTGAAGTAAAAAAAAAATGAATTCTTGAAAAAGGTGAACTTTTGATCAAATTACGGTGTCTGTACATGAGAGGTTTTAAAATTTACCTTTATAGCCAATTAGAAATTGATAATAAAAATATTATTCAATAAAAAATTAAGGAAAAATATTGTTGTCAATCTTTGGTGTGTTAGGTAACTTCATTTAAAAGGATTTACAAAATATCATTTATTTGTGTTAAATTATGGTGTCCATACACAAGTGTGGTATGGTCCTAAAGCAAGCATTTTGAAAAAGTGAGTTTTAAAGATCCATACCGAGAAAAAATCTATCATATGAGTATACAAATAAATTACATATTCAAAAAGTAGATTCTGATCACTACAATTTTTATTTCTAATTTTTTTTATATTCAATCTCTAAATGCCTCAAATTTTGACATCAATTAACAATAAATTTCAAAAATAGAAAAAAAACACTTCCGCTTTTTGCCCAAAAGTGAGATCCAACTTCTTGTACTTACCCATCTTACTGGACCGATTATTATAGGTGCATTTTTTTGTCAACTCTTCTAATATAGTTTGTTGAATATGTTATATTTATTTTAATAATAATATCATGATTATGTGCTTCTCCAATATTTTTGTGGTTCTTATCTCTTAAACATAGCCTCCTTTTAATGAAAATATCCACAATACATTAATTGATATAGATTCATTTGGCCTTGATAAATAGAACACCTTTCTCATATTAATAATAAATCTATTGTAGATCAATAATATGGAGATAATAAAGGAACAAATATAAGATATCAAGGCCCAAATTCTGACTAAGGAAGAGAAGATCGAGATGGTCAATTCTCGAGAAAATATGAAGGCCAACCAATATCAACTTAACAAGAAAGTTCAAAAGCCACTTGCTTATAGGAAGATGATAATGGAAAAAAACACTCTTTCGTTAAACACTTTACTTGTAGAGCTAGACAATGAGAATGATAAGCACAAGAAATGTGAGGAAAGTCTCCAAGTGACACTCAAAGGTTATGGAAAGACTTCTATTGATGCTTTTATGGGTCTTCCTCCTAGGAGTAACTCCCCCTTAGACAAGATGAAGAAATTTAACAAGGATTGGAAAGGGGTTTCCATTCCCTCTATGCAATGCCTTGCTAGTTGGCCTTCTCTGTTGTTTTTTGTTTCTTGGTTATATTGCTTGTAGTTTTTTTAGTTTAGTGTTAGTTGGTTGAATTCACTTCTTTTTGAAATTATTTTATTTTGTCTATTAGACTTGACGTTACTCTAAATTTGGATTTAGGCCGTATCTCAATTGAATTATCATAAAAATAATAAATATATTATTAAAATCAATAACATACATAGCAATTCCTTTAAATAGTACTCCTAAGACATACTTTAGATTCCTAATTTTCAATTTGGAAGCCCTTATAAATTCATCACACGAATTTAATTGTTTGATAAAGTAAGATTACAAACCATCCTCTATTACTATCTTGTAAAGAATGCACACATACAACTTTTGTCTCATATGAATTTTATAATTATTTGCATTCTTAAGTTTCAAATGTTTATATTCAATGATTACATTATTCTTGTAGAATTTTAGTAGTTTATCTAGATAATTTCATTAGATAGTAAGCTAGGGTGGTTTAGGATCCTCATGGAATCCAATTATTTGTATTATCCTCTTCCAATTACTACAATGTAAACAAGGCCATTTCTTAGTTGGATTAGGCTAAGTGAATGCTTTGTTGGGATCTTGTTCTCATGCATTATGGGTTAATTGATAAGAAAGTTGAATTGGCTGTTTAGTACTTTTAATGTATTCTTGAGCATACAAAGCTTTAATAATTAATTTTAAAACTCTTCATAATCAATTATATATATGAATATAAATAAAATAGATCATATCCTCAACCCTAACTTCCAATAGAAATGATCCAAATTGATTTAACTACAAGAAAATGATCAATGCATAAATGAATCAAGCAATGGAGAATAGGGAGAAAGAAATAGATCATATGGTCTTGCTATTTCAGAAGTATGTTCTTATATTTTAAAATAGATAAAAGACAACTACTTACCTTGAAATAGGATAAACCTAGAAAATGCTAATTTCTAGTGTCTATGTATATTTTCAAGGATCTTCATAACATGTTTTAGATTGGAAATGTCAAGATGGAGAAAACCCAAAAAAAAATTGTCCTTTTGAAGGGAGGCCAACCTTAACCCTAATAGTGGGGCACAATCTTACCCTGGGGCACAATTGTACCCCAAAAAGTTGACCTTTACTTGCATTGCTATGACAAAATATATTTTCATGGATCCCACAAGTTTGACGAAAAGGGTAACTGAATCTACTCTTACATTTGTTGTTCTACACATATATCTGATGGAATACTTTAGAATAACTGAGAGGGGGGGGGGGGGGGGGGGGGGTTTGAATCAATTATCCAAAGTCTAGATGTATAAATAAAACTTTTCACAACTTAGTGAACACATAAAACATTTATACTCATGCATGCATTCATAAGATTACGCAATCACTAAAACTTGTACATTACTATCAAATCAACTTGCAAAAATATAAAGCATGAAACATAACAGTTTCATCAACACACTTGACACAATGATTTACATGGAAATCCAATTTGGGAAAAACCACCAATAACATGCCACTATTTTCACTCTTTTGACATGATGCCATGTGAAAGGCCAACCCTGTTAAAGGCTATAATACACACTATTAAATGTGACCCTATTAAAGGATTTCAATCACCCTATTAGAAGTGAGTCTTGTTAGAGGACTTTAGACCATTCACTTGGAATGCCACCAAGTTAAAGGATTTACAAATGACTATTAGGTCAACCTTAATCCAAAGGATTTACCCTAGATTGATACAATTGTTAGAGAGTAACAGTAGGACTTTGATTTGATAAGACTTACAACTTCACTTGTAGATTACGGATCTCTGTTTAGTCCTCAATTTTGCTTGGCCTTCATACTTTACAGCTCTGATAGCTTTTTCACCTTTCAATCATTCATCTCCTTAAGTCTTTCTACTTAACATGCCATTGCAGACTCTTCTCTTAGGTCAGTTGATGAAGCAAAGCCCTTGACTTCTTGTCTCCCTTAGGTTCTTGCATATGACATCCTTACTTCATGACTAACCATTTCTATAAATATGAAATTAAGATATTTTTCTGCTCATTCTCCATCATCCAATTTGGGGTTTGGATGGATTAGGTAGGATACAATGTATCTACCCCATATATCATATCTCTTCTAGAAAATTCTCTTAAGATCCACTTTGAATTCACCTAAAAATGGATTACCTTAAATTATGTGCCTCCAACTCATCAACCTTATCTTCCACTTGGTTCACACAATCTAAGAAAAAAAAATTGTAGGCTCATATTCATTGAATCTACGATCTTTTAAATAATGCAACAACTCGACATTATTGATCTTCTGATGCTCGAAAAATACTACATTGCTCGACATCCACTATGAAATTACTTGGCACAAAATAAAGTTTATCGGTGCTTAACATCAACAAAAATTTACTCATCATCAAGTGTTCTACTTGGCATACACTAGAATGGTCTTTTACTTGACTCTGGCTAATTTTTTGCTTAGCTTGTACTGACTTTTCTCGGCACTTACTACCCACTCAGTCAAGCTTGGCAGACAAACTTTGTGTAACTTGTTCTTCTAAAATTTCTAAGTGTAACCAACCTTTATAATCTTAAGTATATTATCAATACCTTATGTCATCATTATCTTAATCAATCCTTGTACTTAATTACATAATCATAACTTAAACTTTCCTCTAGGTGCTATTGTTACATTTTTTGATCAAATTCTCTTCATCAATCAACTAAGTGATAGTACTTGAATCTTATAAGTAGTTATCTTACCAGAAAATAGAAAGTTTGACATCAGTGACAAAATAACAATTGAAATACATAGTCTTTTTCAAAAATATCCCTCTTTCAATCTATTTTCAGCAATCTCTCTTAACAATGATCTTTTCAATCAGATCTCAAAATCTCCCTCTTTGGCATTGATGGAAAACCAAACTGATCAATCAAATCAACCAAATGGTAAACACCTTTTTCCAACCAAATTGACTAGGTTAAAATAATAAGACAATACAAGAAAGAAAATTTGTATTGAAATCTCTCCCTCTATTAGCAACTTCCATCTTCTAATTAGGTTATAAAATTCTTTCTTATAACTCTCTCTTACTATATCTCCCTCTGACTAGGTAGATTATGATTTCTTTCTCTTTCTTATATTCTTCCCTATCTCCCTCATCATACTTGTGTTCTCCTTTGATCAACAATATCAACTACCTCTATGATTATACATACTGGCTTGATCAGAAGAATATCTCCCTATTTGACAACAATGCCAAAGACATATGCCAAAAACTTGTCATCTTAAACATGCAGATATAGGATTTTTTAGTTTCATCAGTTTCTCCCTCTGTCACCTTGCTTGTGATTGATTTAAAATTTTCAGTGCTATGATTACTTTAGGTAGCTCCTAAAATAAGATCCTTTGCATCAATGTGTAACATATGAATAATAGCTTTTTTGATGCAGGACACTCCTCTTGTTACTTAGATAGCCTTTTAAAGGGGTATCACCCCTAGTTTACCTCTTAGATACTAACTGGCTACATCTTAGGTAAAATGAATCTTGACATTCTTTAAAAATTTGAACCTCATTCACCCATATTCTAATTTGTAATTTGCAGCAGATCTATAGAACCTTCTACCAATTTCAACTTCAAACACACTTCACACATTTAAAAATAACCAACTGAAACTCGATCTAATGAAGTGTATGGAACCCTTAGAACTATTCTCCTCTTCTTAGTGCTGAAACTCACTTGATGGAGAACACATATGTATACCACTTTCTTTCATGACAAGAATAACATCATGAAAAATAAAATACCTCAAGTGTTGATACTGAAAACATTGATCTGCTAGTTGGCCTGGTGCTGATCTCAATTCCTTACACCACTGATCATATCCTTATAGAGTCACCATCTCCTTGAGGAGAAAAATGAAATCACAAAAGTGATTCACATTTATCATTAAAAATTCTTATGATAGAAAATCAAACAACACTTCCAAATTATTAGTCAAAAACTTATATAGATCTCTCTTCTTGTTTTTAAAATTCAACACAACTTTTAGATCTGCCTATTTCAATTGAAAACTCTTGAAAAAATTTATACATAACCGATCTAAACTGGTTCAAAGATCCTTTAGAGAGTCACCACTCACAATTGTGAGAAAGATTTAAAACATAATTCATAACACTATAGATCTAAACTGAATTGTCACTTTGTAGAACTTTGCAAAACTTTAAACACCTTGGAGAGAGAAAACCCTTTAAAACAATTTTGACTCTGAATTTTCAGCAGTACTATGAAAACCACAATTGGTTGAATTGACTAGAAATAAAACTTAGTAACACAATCTATATTCAACCTTGAAATTACTACTACAAATGGATAAAAACTTACTAGGGTTCATGAAACTTCAGCAAGGAAATAAGAAACACCTCTTGCTATATTTTTGTTGTATCCAATCTGTTTCATGCCAGAAATTTTGGCTTCTTCTATATGAATTCCCTAGCAGTGTCACCATTTTGTTGGCTCTTGATTTAAAAGTTTTGTAAATAACCAAGAAACTAGACCAATGCATCTAAGGCTAGCAACTTCCTATGATTGATACACTTGACTGCAGTCTTGGGCCAACTTTAAGGCATAACTCCTTCTTCTACTTCAGGCTCTACAAGACCTAGGTGGGTAGACTTCAGATTCAATTGATATCATGCCAGTGCAAAGCATATCCCTGAATCTATTTACTACAGATGAAAACCCTTATATTTCCTAATAGCTCATGAAATAACATAGATCTATAGTAGCTAGATGCATATCTATGAAATTCATAAGTTGAGTGAGGGTTAATCCTTTTTAGCCCACTACAAGACATGAAAAACTGAATTTATTTTGAATAAAAGATTTTGTGCAAATGACATTCATATCAGCTTGCATCTAATTTAGTGATTAGTGCCTTATCCATTGAAACATAGAGTCATTACTAGCAAGATGACTTAACTTATTTGCATTACAATCAAGTTTATCAACTGAAATCCCCAAATCCCATTCTTATGCAATATCCCCTTCATACACCTAGAAACCCTATCAGAACACTGAAGCATTTACCTAACTCCTTGAGTCAGAAGCAACAAAAAATCTGATACACAACTCATCCAAGTTGCCTTAAATCAAATAAACCTTATCCATTTAATCACAAAGTTAATGACATATGAAGAATTAGGAGATAGAACAAGGAAACTCAGATAATTCTTGTAAATCACTTTTTATATTCATCCATGGAAAGACTGAATACATGAACTGGTAAAACTAAATAAAACTCAAGATACTTCACATAATCTAGCATCAATTTCCAGTATCTCAAAATGACAAGACATGACATGAAATGAAAATTTGCACATAAACAAGTGCGTGGCCTTCACTGCTAGAGCTTAGCTTAATCGAAAAGAAGCAAAACCATCAAGAACCCTTGGTTTCAATAGTAGAACTAGAACCCTACTGGTATTACCCAAGGCAAACTGCCAACCCCCAAAAGAGAAGAAGGAAGAAAGATATAAGAGAAGAGTTCATTCCTGGATCTGATCTGAACATGACATCTATCCACTTGGAAAACCTTCTCAACAGGTTAAAAATAACTCTCTAATCTCTCCCCTCAATTGGTGAATCAAATCTTCATCATTAGGCCTCTACAAGCACAAAATATCTCAAATATTTGATTAAACAAGTAACTGATTTCATGCCTGATTGAATTCACGGTAAAAGTAAAAATTAGTTGAAAAGTGATTTCAAGAAGCCAATGTAACCTTTTCTAGATTGTTTTCTCCACATTTAGGCTTCAACAGGCCTTTATATCTACTTCCAAACTGATTTTGATGTCCCATGATAAATTCTACTTGTTCTACTGCCAATACCCTGGGAAACACAAATTGACCTACAACATGAACTGGTGAATACCTGTGCACAAACTGACTTTAGAAATGGAAAATTCAAATTCTCCTAGTTTTGGTGGTATATTGGAGAACCCATTTTCGATTAAAAAATACTCCAGTTATGGCCGTTTGAAAATCGGGCCTCTGCTTCAAGAATAATCAATTTAAATAAATACATTTGAAAAAATTTAAAAATTTCCATAGTTTGAACTATAGAAATTCACCCTTTTAAAACAAAATTTTCAAACTTTCAAATGAACGCTAAATGCTTAGATGGAAAAAAATATTTTAAAAAAATTCTTATAACTCCCATCACCACCCAGGCAGTGCCATGTGTCAATCATCAATAGGCCAACCAATCTTGGGCGAGCCCCACAGCGTTACAATATATCATTGGATTTTTGAATTTTCTGGTGGGTCGCTATGTCACTTGCTGAAAAATCTACCATTTTTTGGTGGTGACATGGCGACTACTGGATTTCGATCACATTTTTCTAGCATACTACTCTGCTCACTCATGAGGTGCCACTCGGCAGCATCTGGTTCATCAGAGACATTCGGGCAAGACCCACAACAACACCTGTCAGATTTCTAAGTTTTTTTGATTAGTCGCTACCTCGCTAGTCGGAAATCCTTGGATTTTTTGGCTAGCAACATAGTGACTAGCCAAATTTTTTAACTTTTATGTCGTGACATTAGCAATCTTACTTGTTCAAAATTTAATCTTACCTCCACATTGGTTAGATGAGTGGGGCCCTTCTATGCACAAGCAGCGACCACCCTTTGAGAAAATGTGGCTTTTGAAGACAACACAAACATTAAGTACCCATGCTTTTAAAACTCATTGAAAACCATTTTCTCGTGCATGTGGGACAAAACGTCCAACCACTACCATGATTCTCTATATGCACTGCAACATTACCTAAACAGATGCTCATATTTCCATTGTGTGAGTAGTCCCTTAACATCGTCCACATCTCCACATGGATGCATCCTCTTGCCTAGGTCATGGGCTGCATTATGCTTAATGGCATCTAACGTGCCTTCTCCAGCCATGGGCGGCCTTGTTTAACCTGAAAATCAAAAGTGGACTACACTCTCATTCTATGCCATGGATGTTTCTACTGCTTTGGACATCACCTTTGCTACTAGCTGGAAGAACCATTTTCCTGCTCTGCCGCTAAAGATCTTTGTTTGCAGTGGACTGTACCATCTACCCATGTCGTACCCTGCCACACATGGATTTTTTGATGCATTTTTCTATTTCCTCCAATGTGTGAAGTGAGCTTCCCTTTTATTGCATGGACTGCCCAGTTTGGGTGTTTTTTGTTGTGGAAAGTGATGACTTATGTATGAGAGGAAGATATGTAGAAGAGATTCATAGGAACGACAGAACCAAAGGAACATATAGATTTTGGGCCCCCTCATTTCATATTACCATCAGATGTTGAAAAAGGATTCTACCTCCTTAAAATTACAATGGAGAGGCCCAATCAAGCTAGTATGGGGACAGTCATCCCTGCCAAGCAATCTTCACAGTCTATCATGATTGGTCTTGATTTTAAAATTTGAAAAAAAAATTTGGTAGAAAATGACATATCCAATTCATTTCATTTTGTCCAAATAACATTCTCGAACAACATTCTTCATTCATACAATTTGGAGAAAAGATGTTCAAAACTAAGGTAACAACTTCTCTAAGTAAATTTATCTGGGTTTTCAAACAAAACCTCAGGTCTTAGAAGAAAGGCCACACACCATTATCATCGTAATTGGAAATTATTATGGCAACCTTTTAGAAAAAACTTGAAAACTCGAGATACCTCATTAATGCCATAACACTTAGACTTATCTAATGGAATCAGTCGGGCCCCACAGCGGGTCTAGCTAAATTTTTTTCATTTCCAAACAACTGACATGGAAAACTAATTCATAAATCACTCTGAAATGCCTGGAATCGAACTTGATCACAAATTTATCATTTAAAACTCCTTTACTCTCTTCTTTACAAACTATGATCTTTTGATAGGAAGGCCTCATAATCAACTTTAAAAATTGACATAAACACCTAGTCAAGCTCTGAAACTCTAGATATATTATCTCTCTAACACGTTCAACAGGCCTACCAAATCTCGTCACATGATGACATTGGGGTCAAAAGATATTCACCATCAAAGTTGCCTTCTTAAATTTACCTGCACATAAACATGTCAGAAAACAACAAATTGGGTTCGGATTTGGATTCAAAAATTGGGCAAATTGACACTTAGAAAGATGAAAATTTGGGAGTTGGTTCTCTATCATGAGGACATTATGTATCTTCATTTTGGGCTCATGATGAATAATAGGATGCAAATGGCAAGCGTTCAAAGTAGGCTACTTGAATTTGCTGACTGGAAACAATGGCAGGAAATTGATTTTTACAAATAGAATGGACCTAGAAAAATGTGCATATGGATTTGTTATGACTTAAAAATTGACACACTTGGAGTATTTTCAAAGGAAAACACAAGGGTAAAATCCATTTGATCTTACCAATCATGGATCTCAAGTTATGACGTCTCGAATAGGGGTACCAAACAATTTGCAAATATTGACACCAGTAAAACTTTAGAAATTACGTTTGGAATCGCGTTTGAAAACTAATCAAGCGGATTTGTCATAAGTTGAAACTTGAAACATAACAAGTCTCTAATGTCTAAAATGCAACACAAAAGGAATTTCAACATATTGGTCAACTAGGTCAAAGTTATAGCACGTCAAACAAGGCCTCCCAGAATTCAAAATTAATTGCAAAAGCATGAAAAAAGTAACTGACCAACTTTCAGGGATTCAAAACCTAGTCAAAAGGACTCGAAATGACTCAAAATTTGAAACATAGGCTCTCAAATATGGACACTAAACACTACCAAAGTGGTGAGTCATGAAACATTTTTAGGCACAAGATATTCAGTTGCAAACAAGGCCTCCTATCACTGTTTGACACTTCAATGAAAATGTAGATATGACACTGGCTCAAAACAAGACTTCGCGAAATGACTCAGAATGTTAATTTATCATCATAGAACACTTAAAGGCACTGAATGGAAGAAACATTAAACACCTTAGGGGCCTCAAAGGTACAACCAGGTACACATGCATTTAAAAGCGTTTATAGGGCTTGATTTTCTCAACAGTGCTCAAACTTTGGGATACAATTTTGAGTGCCAATAGACTGAGTGATGTATATACCATATTTCATCCGATATACTTGCAAATCCACAAAAGAATTGATCTCTCCAAACATAGATATTTCAAATTCTGGCTTCATCTAATTTGCAATATCCTTACATAAAGTATCTTGACCTTCAAATATGATACCATCAACAAATATTTCAGATAACAAAATAACTTTTCCTTTCTTCATCTTCATGTATATATTGTTGTTATCATCATTCCTTTCAAATCCAATCTTTACAAGATAATCATGAAGCCTCTCATACCATGCTTTTGGTGCTTGTTTCAAACCATATAGAACTTTGTATAGTTTACATACCATGTTCTTATTGTTAACATCAATAAAACCTTCTGGTTGTTCTATGTAAACTTCTTCCTCTAATATGTCATTCAAAAATACAAATTTAACATCCATTTGATAAACTTTGAAACCATTGTATGTAAAATAGGCAAGTAAAGTTCTTACTCCTTCCAATCTAGCAACAATGGAAAATGTTTCTCTATAGTCAATTTCTTCTTCTTGTGCATATCCCTTGCAAACTAATCTTTCTTTGTTTCTTGTGACTTCACCATTTTTCATCTAGGTTGTTTCTAAATACCCACTTGGTACCAATCACATTTTTGTCTTTAGGTCTAGGAACTAGACTCCATATTTTGTTCTTCTCTATTTGTTCAATCTCTTCTTCCATGGCTTTGTACCATTCAACATCTTATAATGCATCTCTTACTGATTTGGGTTCCTTCATGATTAGCAAACATGTTTCACTTTTCAATCTATTTCTTATCATTGGTCTAGCATTTTTATCTCTAATGATTTGAGTAGCAGGATGATGTCTTTAACCTACTTGGACAATCTTGATTCAGCTCTTGTTTCTTCATTGTGTCTTTCAGCTTTAGAATCACTGTGTTCACCTCTATTAGGTATCTTAGCTTCTCTTTCATGTACACTAATCTTAGAATTGGAATGTGCATCCACTTCATTCTATAACTCAACATCTGAATGTAGCTCAATTCTGGAATGCAACTCAACATTCATAGGGTGTGACTTAGTAGTCACTATAACTTGTTGTTGAATTCTAACTTGATTTGGAACATCTTCTTCAGAAAATGTACCTTCATAAAAGTATACAAATGATTTGCATTTTTCTAGTTCTTTCATAGGTTCAGGCTCATACACTTCTGTATATTCATCAAAGTTCACATCTGCACTTTTCACAATTTTCTTAGTGTTAGTATTCAAACACTTATAGGCTTTACTTCTTCTAGAGTGTCCTAGGAATATACCTTCTTCATTTTTTACATCAAGCTTGCCATTCCTAACATCTTTAAGAATGTAACACTTACTTCCAAATATCTTAAAGTATTTTACACTAGGTGAGTATCCATACCATACTTCAAAAAGTTTTTAATGAGTACCTTTCTTGATTTGCACATGGTTCAAGGTATAGACAGTTGTACTTGTAGCTTCTCTCTATTATTTCAAAGTAACATTCTTCTTCATCATGAGTGCTCTAGCATAGTCCATTATAGATCTATTCCTCCTTTCAGCTATTCCATTTTGTGGAGGGGTTCTAGGGGAAGATGTTTGTCTTTTGATTCCTTTGTCATTACAGAACATCTCAAATTCATTTGATGTGAATTCTCCTCCTTTGTCAGATCTCAAACACGTTAGACATTTATCTATTTCCTTTTCAACTCTTGCTAAGTACCACTTAATCATTTGTAAAGCATCATATTTTTGTTTTAGAAACACAACTGTCATCATCCTAGAATAGTAATCAACAACTAACATTATGTACTTATCTCCCTTGTAGCTTTACACATCAATTGGTCCACACAAGTCAATATGAACAATCTTTAGTATTCCTTTAGAGGTATAAGTTTTACTCTTAAAACTTGACTTTGTCATTTTACCTAACTGACATTGTTTGCACATTAGATTATCAACCTTCTTCAACTTAGGAAAATCTTTAACTTTCTTCATGTTACTGATACTAACCAAGTTATCAAAATTAACATGACATAACCTTTTGTGCCATAGCCATACATCATCAAATTTTACAACAAGACAAGTAGCATCCTCTATATCAAGATAGAATAGATTACTTCTAGTTTGATCACTCTTTCCAATCAGTTTCCCACTTGTGTCATAAAATCTTAGCAATCTTGTTTTCAAACTCAACCTTACATCCCAGATTGTTTAGTTGTGATACAGTCAACAAATTATAGTTAAGTCCTTCAACATAGTAAGCATTGTCACATAAAATCTTATCTATAAGTTTGATAGAACCTTTACCTTTTATCAAACATGGTGCATCATTACAAAATCTTACAATATTTTCACCAGTCATGTGATGTGAACATCCACTATCAATGATCCATCTATCATTCTTGTTCACACAAGTCACAAGTGGAGTTGTATCATCTTCTTTAGATTTTTCCTTCATTGCAAAATACACCACCTCATCATCATGTTCATTAGAATAATCTTTTGTTTCCTCTTCAGAAATATAGAAAGACTTCTTACCTTTATCTTTTTAATCTTTATTTTCTTCATCTATTCTACTCTTATACTTGTCACCACCTTTGTAGTTCTTCTTTTCTGTACATCTAGCATCAATATGACCAACCTCATTGCAATTGAAACAAATGATGGGTAACTTACCTTTGAACTTTCCTTTACCTTTGTGGAATCTTCTTTCCAATAGTGCTTTAAGCTATTCAACATCCTCCTCATTTGTATTACTACCACTAGACACATGCTTCTTCTTTTTCTTCTCATTAGGTTCCTTTAATGACACCTTAGTTTTAAAGCAAATTTGATCTTTTCAAGTTTGTAATTATCAAAGTTAGATAGCTCAAAAGCAATGAGTCTACCTACCAAACCTTTAAGTGATAGTTTATTCCCTAGAATACATCTCAGTTCTTGAATTGCAAAGACTCTAATAGCATATATAGGTAGTAGTGTTCTTAAAACTTTCCTTAGTACAGTATCATCATCTATCTTACTAGTAGCTCCTCTTATTGCATTGACAACTTCTTTTATCCTTTCAACATATTGAACAATATTCTCACCTTCCTCCATTCTCATATCATCAAACTTACTTCTGAGACTTTCAATTTTGGCTCTAAGAACATTTGCATATCCTCCATAAATAGTAGTTAGGGAATCCCACATTTTCTTGGCACTATCAACACCTTTGATATCATCAAATTTGGCATAACTTAGGGCAAAGGCAATCTCCAACATTGCTTGGTTGTGTTCTTTCTTCTTCTTCTGCATATCTTCATCAGTTGGGGTACTAACAGGATCAACATGCTCCATAGAAATGGTAGATTGTGCATGATCTCCAAGTCCTCAAAGGTGTAGCTTCATCAAAATTTTCCATGTAGGAAAGTTATCTCTATTGATCTTGGGTACTTCTCTTTCTGACATCTTGATCTTTGTGCTTCTAGTATTTTCAAACTAGTTCTCTTAAGAAAATGACTCTAATACCTATTGTTGGAGCACTTTAGAATAATTAAGAGGGGGGAGGGGGTGAATTAATTATCCAAGGTCTAGATGTATAAATAAAACTTTTCACAACTTAGTGAACCCATAAAACATTTATACTCATGCATGCATTCATAAGATTATGCAATCACTAAAACTTGTAGGTTATTGTCAAATCAACTTGCAAAAATGTAAAGCATGAAACATAATAGATTCATCAACACACTTGACATAATGATTTATGTGGAAGTTGAACTTGGGAAAAACTACCAGTAACATGCTACTCTTTTCACTCTTCTGAAGTGATGCCCTATGAAAGGCCAACCCTGTCAAAAGTTACAATACAAACTGTTAAATGTGACCCTATTAAAGGATTTCAATCACCCTGTTAGAAGTGAGCCTTGTTAGAGGACTTTAGACCATTCACTTGGAATGTCACCAGGTTAAAAGATTTAAAAATGACTGTTAGGTCAAACTTAATTCTAAATGATTTACCCTAGACTGATACAATTGTTAGAGAGTAATAGTAAGACTTTGATTTGATACAACTTATAATTTCACTTGCAGATTACATATCTTTATTTAATCTTCAATTCTACTTGGCCTTCATACTTTGCAGCTTTGATGGCTTTTTCACCCTTCAAGCATTCATCTCTTTAAGCCTTCTTTCTTAACATGCCACTGTAAACTCTTCTCTTAGGTCACTTGATGAAGCAAAACCCTTGAATTATTGTCTCCCTTAGGTTCTCACATATGACAACCTTGCTTCATGACCAACCATTCCTATAAATAGGAAATTAAGATATTTTGTCACTCATTCTCCATCATCCAATTTGGGGTTCAAATGGATTAGGTAGGATACAATGTATCTACCCCATATCTCATATCTCTTCTAGAAGCTTCTCCTAGAATCAACTTTGAATTTGCCTAAAAATATTTTATCTTGAATTATGTGCAACCAGCTCATCAACCTTATCTTCCACCTAGTTCACACAATCCAAGAAAACAAACTTGTTGGATCAGAATTATCAAATCTATGATCTTTTAAATAATGTAGCAGGTTGACATTATCAATCTTTTGATGCTCAACACATACTATTTTGCTTGTCATCCACTGTGAAATTACTCAACATGAACTAAAGTTTACTGGTGATCAACATCAACTAAACTTTACTCAACATTTACTGTTCTACTTGGCATACACTATGGTCTTTTACTTGGCTCCAACTAATTTTTTGCTCGGCTTGTATTGACTTTGCTTAGCACCTACTATCCACTCGGTCAAGCTTGGCATACAAACTTTGTGTAAGTTCTTCTTCTAAGCTTTCTAAGTGTAACTAGCCTTTGTAACCTTAAGTAGATTATCAATATATCATGTCATCACTATCTTAACTAATCCTTGTACTTCATTACATAATAATAACTCAAACTTTCCTTTAGGTGCTATTGTTACATCTTTTGATCAAATCCTCTTTATCAATCAACAAACCGATAGTACTTGAATCTTATAGGTAGTTGTCTTACCAACAAATAGTAGATTTGACATCAGTGACAAAATAATGATTGAAACACATAGTCTTCTTCAACAACTCCCTCTTTCAATCTATTTTCAATAGTCTATCTCAATAATAATCTTTTTAATTGGATCTCAATAGTATCTACAAGAAAAATGGTTTGTTTGTTTGGATGGGGATTTCCCTTGGTCAAACCACAGTTTGAAATTAACCTTGAAATTGAATTGAATTGAAATTGCAATATGTATAAATAAAGTAAATGAAACTATTCACCTTGCTTATATTGAAATCCTTGTGGAGGATTTGAATCCTTGAATCCACAAGTAAAAATGCTCCAAATGAATGTAAAAATGTATGTAGGATGTCTCAAATCAATGGCATTAGATCTTCAAAACCAATGTTGAATTTATCTTTGCATAGTAGAAGGCTTGAATGAATGTGGATGAAGAAATCTTCAACAATGGGGCTCCATAGAGATTGAATACTTCAATAGCTAACAATGGATCTCCTTGATGAATTGGATGCTTGAACACTTGAATGCTTGAACACCCTGTTAGAAGTGTGCCTTACTAAAGGAGTTCAAATCACAATTAAGTAAGCACCTTGTTAGAGGATTTCAATATAGCCTATTAGGACTACTCTATTAAGAGATTTGACTAATTCACCCGCTAGAATGATTCAGAAAAGATCCTATGGTTAGCACTTGGTTGCTTGATGAAAAATCACCTCTAAACTAATGTGCTCTTGATCCTTCTTGATTAGATGTCTCTTTGTTGTATGCTCTACTCTTCTTTTGTTCTCCTTTAACTAATTTTGCGATGTAATTTCACTTCACAACTCCTTAGTCACCATGAATGCTCTATTTGCACATGCAAACTTCTCTCTTTTCTCCTTCATACACCTTATAAATTTTAGGGTTTGTCCTCTTTAAGATAACATAGGATCAATGGTTGTGATTCATCCATTTTGCCTCTTAAACCCTCCCTTTACCTAATTGGCTACATGAAATTCATAGGGATTCCAACTTAAGATTCATCTTTATCTCCAAAATATCATAATTTAATCTTTAAGTTGACTCAAAAATGGTTTGCATAGTTTTTTGTGCCATTACAAACAACTATGACAAAATTGTCTCACTCAGCATCTGAAGTCTTTGATGATCGACACATACTGATTTCTATACTATGACTCGGCATCTGTATCACTCAACATGCACTGTGGACTTGACTCCTAAATCACTCGACATACACTATCTACTTAGAACTTGAGTGGCAAATGAGTGGCTCAACACTCACTATGGACTTGACATGCTCTATCATATACATGTTCTGCTCGGCATGTGTTACTTGTTCAACATGAACTAAGTAAATGACTTAAGTGTGTGGACACTCACTAATCAAAACCAGTCTGAGATCAACAATCTCCCCCTTTGACTTGAGTGTTAAAAACACTTGATCATGCATTAATATCCTTTATCCTAATGACCATAACATATCTCTTATTTGGCTTATGTACAAAACTTCAAAACTTCAAAATTTTGTAACAACTTATATACCTCAAAATCTTATAAACTCCCCCTAAGTTGATAGGTCTATTTTGTATTCAAAATTTTGTACTCCTACTAAGTAAATATATCTCAACAGATACTCTTTGACTTCTTTAACTTGCTTGTTGTTCTTTGCTAACTGGTACTCTTTCATTTCATCTCCCCCTTTGCTCTCTATCTCCTTTCTATCTCCCCCAAATCTTATATCTCCCCCTTTTTGACACTGATGTCCATGGACTATACACTTATACTATGTTTGTCCAAAAAATATTTATGGACCTCTAGCATAATATTGAGAGTTGCATCCCAATTTTTACATGCTACATCTAAAGACTTAATTTGGGTGGCCAACTCAATAGCAAGGTGTACTAGGTCATCTAATGTTAAAAGATTGGGGTCTTTCTTCATAAGATTTTTAGCATAACCTAATTCCTTGTGTGAAATCTCCATGTGTGAGGTTGATATTGTTTGGATGCTAATTAGTTTTTCCCTTATATTGGCTTCACCTGTAGATAATGTTGCTAACTGACTCTAGGTTTGTAGCAAAGCTTGGAAGTGCTTTTCACTTTGAGCTAGATTCATAGGCAATTTTGCACTTGATGAATTAACTTGACTTTCTAAACTCAAAATGTGACTTCTTGTTACTTGTGTGAAGAGTGTTGGATAGCATAGTTTTGTGTACAGTGAGAAAATTTTCTCAATTACCTTTTTCACACCCTCGACCTTAGTTTCCAATGCAACTTGTGTGAGTGTTATGTCACCTTATATTTTCTCATTTACTTTTTTTTGAAAATTCTTTTTAGACCATTCTAACAATTTAGCATTTATGTCAAGGTTTGCATTAACAACCTTTTCCACTATATTTTTTAGTTGTTCAATGAGTGGCTTTGTCTCTTCCAGAGTAGGCAGACTAAATGCATCTAAGAAGATGCCTTTGATATCTAGCAATGCTTACTTTTGCCTATGCTCCCTTTTGAGCAGTTCCTAATGCTTCTTTCTTGCTAGGGCTTCCTAGAGTATGCCCATCTACTCAATTGTCATTCTGTCATAATCATACTTTGGTAGAACAATTTATTCATCAAGGCTCACATCTCCATATTGAATTACCTCTTCAACCTTTGATGAGCTTTGACTCAGCACTAAGATCTACAATGGTGTTGCATCTATGCTTAACTTCTGAGGAGTGTGATTGGAAGGAGTGCTAGATTTTGGTAAAGTTACCAGGGCTTGAATTTCTACTTAATCCTTCACCTTTGGTGTCAACTCGATCTCTTTAGGCTTGTCATTATTTTCCACAATGCCTTGTGATGCACCTTGTACTTGTGCTGGAGGTGCAGATAAGATTATCTAACTTGTTTGACTATGTTCTTCAATAGTAGCTAGAGTTTCCATTGTGTCCTTTCCAACTATATCAACCTTAACTAATGTAGCATTAGGTAATTTATCCAAAGTTTGTACATTAGTGACTTGAGGGTACAACGTAAGTGGTTCTTGTGTATTCACCTCTTTCCTTTTAGTTTTAGTCATTGATTTATGTAGTTCATCTACACTCACCAAAATAGTATTAGCATACAATTTTGCATGTAGTGTAGACTAATCAAGTATTTTTTTCAAATCTTCCCCTCTAAGGGGATTGATGTTCTAAACTGTGAAATTAGAAACATTCTTTACTGTAATTGTTTCAATATTTACACTTGTTACTGTAGACACCTAAAAATCCTTTAGAAAATAAAGTATTTTTATTTTCTGAAAAATTTCTGATGACATCATCATTTATTAATTAATTATTTAATTAATTTTTATGCCATTAAATCCTTTTATCTTAATTAAAAATATTTAATTAAGGAATCCCTCCCAAAAATGTTTAAATCTTATTTAAACATTATTTCCTTATTTATTAATTATTTAATTAATAAATTGACCAAAAATCCTAAAATAAATAAAAAATTTATTTTTTGCCCAAAACTTGACCAATTTCCTTATGACCAATAACCTCTTCCAAAATCTTCTAATCCTTCTTTAATTTTGATTAAAGGCTAATCCCATCATTTCTTACCCCTAATCCCAACTCAAAATATTTAATTAAGATTAAATATTAATCCTCATGTTTATTAAAAAAGTTTTAATAAATATCTCCTCAACCCAAACCCTTGAAATAAATAAAACTTTATTTATTTCCTGAAAATCTAATTTATCCTCATCCTAAAGAAGTTCTAGACTCTTCTAGAAAGTCTTCATCCTCATCCTAGGAAATTCTAGACTATTCTAGAAAGTCTTTATCCTCATCCAAAGTCTAGACTCTTCTAGAAGATGTCTTTAAACCTAATCCTAATCCCCTCCTAACCTTGTCACATTCCCTAAAAATGGGTTAAGACTTACTAACCCAAGCCAAAGTTAACAAATATCTTCTCGTTCACCCACCCTCATTAAATGCCATCCACTTGCCTATCCCTAAGCTAATCCTAAACCATCCTAATCCATCCTCTAATCATTTGCACAAGCCTAAGCAAGCTTAAAACCTTCCTAATCAAGTCCAAGTCAAAATTTCTCTCATCACCCTCAAAATATCTCAACCATAAAACTTTATGAAGCCCACTAGGCCATAAATGACTCTTCCAAGCCCTTTTATTGCTCTTACAAGTCATTATGAGGGTCTTTATGAAGATTTTATCCCTTGAGCCTCCTTTGTTGACTCATCCTTCCCCTTTCCTCCATCCTCTCACCATGTGACATGTGTCACTCCTTGATTGGTTGTAAGGAAGCACAATCCATGTGCTCTCTTCTCATGCAATCTGAGCCCTCCATGAGCTTTTTCCCATCCTTGCATCTTAGCCCTCAATCCCTCAAGCCTCTTGCCTATAAATTGGATCCTTCCCCTTTGCAAGTAAAGTCATAATGCCATTTTGAGAAGCCATTTTACATCAAAACCATACACTCACACCCAAATTCCAACTCCATTTGAAGCCCTTTTTGAAGCATAAGCTTGAGCATACATCCTATCTATTTAGACAAAGCTACTCAACAAGAGAGCTTCTAATTGAGAGAGCCCATTAATGGTTCATATTCTCAATTGAGAGCTCATCTTAGTCTATCTTGAAGTTTATGAATTTTTTTTAGTTTGTAGAAGCTTTATTTAGATTTGGTTTCTATTAGCATACTAACATTGCTCATATACATTTTGGCACGCCCGGGGGGACCCCGCATGGGTCATCTTCATTAGCTTTTTTAGTCAAGTTTTGTATGTCATTTGCTAATTTTGGCTAATTTTTCTTGTTTTTGTGATTGGTAGGATTGTATAAATTGGTTTTGTAGGTCCACATGAGCATGAAGAAGACAAAGGAACTCATAATCTATCTCATAGTGTTTGCAAATTTTTCAAGCTTATAGGTGGACAAAGAACTTGAAATTCTTCTTCCTCTTCTTGTCTATATTCTTCTTATTCCATCTAATTCTTCTTCTTCTTCTTGTGGGAGATCTTGGCCATTTTTTTTTAAGAAAGCAAAATCATACACACTTCTTTTTAGTGCTTAAAATGAACCCCCAAATCATACTTAAATCCATTGAAAAATTAAAAATTTGCAAAAAAGAAAAAATCTTTTAACAAGTGAAACTAAACCAATCTAATCATTTGCATCCTTGCAACATCAAGGTTTTAGATGCATTCATGCAAAATTAGGAACACTTCATTTTTGGGAATTTAAAAAGAACTTCAAGTTTCCATTTCAAAAGGTTCAAAATCAACACTAAGTGCACACTAAAGTTCTTTTAAAAAATCTCATGAAAACTAAGAGTCCTAAATGGTTGCCAAAATTTTTTCTAAAAGCTTTGTTATTTGTTCCAAACAAATGTCTTATTGCAAAATCTTGAATGTTTCTTAGGTTTTTCATGCATCAAAACAATTTAGGAATATCATTTTTGGGCTTAAAATATGCAAACTAGAACACAAAATCTTGAATGAAAACCAAAGTCTAAAGAGTCATTTTCACTTTTGAGTCCAAAACAATCTTGAATGATCTAAGGTTAAAACAAAGCACTTCAAAGTTCTTAAAACAACACACAAAATCTCAATCTTGAATGCTCAAAAGAAAATACTTGAATGTTTAACCACTTGTCTTTGAATGCATGTTGCTAAAATCACTCTTGAATGCCATAGATTAAAATCAAATTTTCCTTGAATGCATGATTAAAACAACAAATCCAATCTTGAATTCTAAGGATCAATTAACCATTGCAATATTAAACACTTCATTTGGAGCTTCTAAAAATTGAACAAAACAAATCTCTTTTCCACATGCAATCTAGGTAAAGTTTGATTTTTGGACATTTAAGAAACCTTGTTAAGTTAAAATACAAATTTGAAAAAATCAATTTGAGTAGTTTCTTGGAATCACCTCTTTTCTAATCACCCATCAAATATTAACCATTGGTTGCAATCTCAGCGCCATTTATGGGGATGGGTCTACTTGAAAAAGGTGTTAAATGTTCCACAATCTAACTCACTCACTTGGTCTTTGAATGTTTGCTTTAACTTTATCAAAATTCTTAAATGATCAAAACTCTAGATTAAATCGATCACACTTCAAGTTTGGGCACTAAAATTGAACAACAACTGACGTGGAGAGCCTCCGGGTGCACACTTGAAATTGAATCTCACACACTTTTGTTTTGGGCTTAAAACAAACTCACACTCAATCTTGAATTTCTTAAAGAAAATTAATCGATACTTGACGTGGAGGGCCTTTGGGCACGCGAGTTTGATTTTGTTGACCCTAACTCTTCTTATTGTTTGCATTCTTCGATCAATTTACTTTTGTTGGCACTTCAAGTTGGAATTGAACATTGTCTCTTAAACATGAGTGCTTCCAAAGTCTAGATTAGCACACATAAGAGTCAGTTGGTAAAAGAACAAGCGTGTTTTTTAGCCCAAGGTCATCCAAGTCTTCTCTCCCCTTGTCATCTTTCGAGGCCATCTTGGGTGCATAAGATTAGGATCCAAAACCTTGTTTCTTTTTAGGAGGCCTTCTTGGGGATTTCATCACCCCTTGGACGACCTCAACTCCAGCATTCTGGCGGAGTCTAAGAATCGGGAGGTGAATCGAAAGACACCTCTCTTGGGATCAAGATTTTGTCACTCGGGCTAAGCCTCAAGGAACTTTATACCCTTGAGAAGTGAAAGAGGAGAAGTGGGTTACCGCTCCTCTCGGCTGTGTGACATCTTTTTGGTCTCATCTATGGATTTGGGCCTCACGTACCTTGGGTATATCGAGGACTCCTTAGCTAAACCAACTGTCAGCCTTGTAGACAACCATCTAGGATGTTAATGTGTTTGAGGTGACTGATTGAAACATTTGTAGAACATACACACTCCTTGGCCCAAGTATCACTTTCTGAGAATCAAAAACTTCTATCTGGTTGTTTCTATCTATTGCTTGATCTTTTATTTGTTGAATGAATGTTTGCCAAACTTGGTCAATCATAGCTTAGGGCATACTTAGCGTAGTCACTGCCTATTCCAGAAGTTGAACGAGTTGAAGCAAAACAACCAAGATCTCTCAAAGCCAAGCAGATTCAGGAATTGATGTCAGAGCAACCCAAACCCAAACAGAAGTTCCACAAAGTTAAACTCAAACCATCTCTAGCATACCAAGAACTTTCAGCCAAGAGAAAAGAAATAACACCAAGCCCACGAATTGCCAAACTCCACAAAGAAGAGGACAAAGCTATGGACGAAGCACTTCAAGAGGCTTGGTTAGAGTGCAACATCAAATTTAGCCAACATCCAGGAGTTAATCCTGCTTATCCCTTACCAACTAGGCATGATTTCTATGATTAGACACCCTTGTTTCTCCACATCTTCTTGGATAAGCTTCACTTTAGAGTCATCTTTGTAGAAAATCCAACCATCTTAGGTTATCCTCTTAAGCATTATTAGCTCATCCATCTCATTTAGAATCAAACCATCTAGCCAGAAATCAAAACCTCACATCCAAGCCTTCAAACTTGTTGTCACTTTTGCCAAAAGTTTGCCACTCCTAAAATCTTCCAAATCCATCAATCTCACCAAGGTTATCCCTTTGACAAAGCTTTGTCTAGGGTAATCTAGCTTTGTCACTTGTTATCCCTCATCACCTTGAGCTAAAGGTTGGGATCCACAAGTGGTCAATCTCATGTTCTTCCTAAAGGATCATCAGTCTATCCTTAAGTTGACACAATCACCACCAAGCTTGCACATAGGAAAGCAGACCTTTCATACTTTGGCAACATATCTTTAAAGTTAGAATCTCCAACCCAATCCTCCTTAGGTTTTGTCATATAGCTTTGCCTTAACCTAGGAAATCATTTGCATAGAGAAGCCTTCCCCCTTTTGCATCCATCAACATTATTGCATCTCATCCCTAGGAGCATTTTTCATGCCACCCGTCACTCGCTTAGCCAAGAAGAAAGAAACAATGGAGCCCTATCATTTGGATCGAACAGCCTCACTCCCCTTGAGCACTCAGCCATCCTTCAGCCCAGAGAAAGCTATGCCATCATGTACTGACATTGAAGCTTTCATGAACCAACCAGGAAATGTAGTATTGGTAAATGCCATTATAGACAAGAACAAAGAGACAATCATGGCTAATTTTCGAATGGAAAATGTAGGAACCTTTGACTTTGGAAGACCCCCTCCATTATCAAATCCATCTCACCCATTGTTTGGGCAGCTACCACCACCCATAGGCTCTTATGATCCAAATTATCCTCAATATATGCCAAAAGAAGAGCCTCCAGCCAATCCATATGATCCAACAGACCCAAACATACCATCATCCACCCAAGTTGAAATCTCCATGCCGCAAGCCAACCCAGCCACCACCACTCCATCCTTGGTTCATACCTCTCTGCTCCAAACCCCCTTTACCCAAAATAGCTCACCATTAACCCCCTTCACTATTGCTGCTGCTGCTTCCCAACCCAGCCTTCCAAATCCACCCATCTCCCAAATCAGTGCTAGCATCTTTGGCCAACCTCAGCAATATACAACAGGGATGCCACCCATGGGGCCAAGTAATCAACCTTTCATCACCCCTAGCTTGTTCACTGCAGCCCAAAGCACAATCCCATCATTTCCATTAGGTCTTGGGAGCTCAATACCATTAGCCACAAATCTACAAGCTACTACCCTCACTCCATAAAGCTATCAAATCCCACAAGCTACTACCAATTTTCTACCAAGCTCCCAAGTGACCCCAGCCCCTGCCACCACTCTACCAAGCTTCCAAATCCAACCACAAAGCTATCAAACCCCATCATTTCCATTCCCAAGCTTTCAATTCCCACCACCTCCACCACCAACTAATCCATTACCTCCAATTACCAACTACTTTTCAATGCCACTTCTAGGAGGTAATCCACCACCCCACCAACCACCAATTATTTGCAGATACCATCCCAAATGGGGGCACAACCCACATATATTGGTCAAACCCCACAAGCCCCTCGATCCTTTCCCCAAGCCTCTCAACCATCTTATACCTTACCTCCGCAAAGCAATCCATATATCCCACAGCCAGCTTATGTTCCTCAATCCCAACCTCAAATCCCATATCAACAGCAAGCCTCACAGCACATGCAGCAATATGCGCCACCTCCCCCTCAGCAACCTATCATCCACCATGCAGCTGCCCAAACAATGTACAATCCCTATCAACAAATCCCTCATAGCCATCCATATTCAGTGGCCCCATCCAGCACATACCTACCTCAAGGCACTCCTACATTGGGGGCACCCTAGCCATCACCTATCAATTTAGAATGGGAGCAAATGAAGATAGCTCTGAAAGCCATCCAAGAAGGGAATGATCCGAAGACATTCAAGTTTGAGAATGTGTGTCCTTACCCATTTGACAGAGCCATTACCATGACACACATTTCCCAAACACTTTGAGGTACCCAAATTTGACAAATTCAGAGGAAAAGGAGACCCTATCACACATATCAAAGAATTTTACATGCACTGCCAGGACATAGCATACAATGATGTCTTCCTCTTGCACCTTTTTCCCAAAAGCTTGGCTAGACCAGCTCTTGAATGGTTTTATAGAATCCCCTATGACACAATTAAAAAATTTGCTGAATTATCTGAGGCATTTGTAGCCCAATATGCCCATCTTGTTGAAACAGAGCTATCAATAGTTGATCTTGTCCACACCAAGCAAAAAGGCGGAGAAAGCCTTGCCGAATACTTGCAAAGATGGCAAACCCTTACCACCCGCATATCCTGCACCTTGCCAGAACGCCATGTGCTGAAAATGTTTATTGATAATGCCCATCCTAGCTTGGCTCACCACATGACCATGAACTGTTTGCAGACCTACAAAGATATCAAAGAGAAAGGAATGATCCTTGAGCAAGGACTCATTAAAGATGGTGTGGTCAAGATTTACAAGGAAGCCAACCAAAATCAATCACATTCCAATGTCAAGTCTAGGTATTGGAACAAAAACAAGCACGTTGCAACAGATGGCGTCACTGACACCAGACATGTGAATATTGTTGGTCCTTCTCACAACTATTCCAACCCACCATATCAACCAAACAATCAACAAGCTATCAACTACCAACAACAGAATAACCAAAGCTATCAAAACCACAATCCAAGACCCAACTTCCAAGGGTCTAGCAATCAAGCTAATACCATCAATGTAGCTATAGGACAAAAGCCTAGATTCCAACCTACACCTAGAAACTATACACCCCTTGGTGAGCCATTGGATGTCATTTTTGAGAAATTAGTCAAGGAAAACCTCATCAAATTTCCTCCTACCCAGCAAACTGACCCAAGCCAATCCAAAGCTGCATGGTACAAAGATAATGAGTACTGCAAATTTCATAGGGTAAAAGGTCAAACTACCCTCAGATGCATGAAACTGAAAGACTATGTGCAGGACCTCATTGATTGGAAGGAAATCACTGTTGGTGCCCAAACCTCTCCCAATGCAGGCTTACAGATCTATCAAAATGCTTTTCCTCCACACCACAACCAAAATCTTGGAAAAGCACCTATCCAAACCAACAACAACAACACCAATAACCGTCAACCAAACCAACAGCATGGGAAGAACAATGACCACACTTCATCCTATATAGACTATGGTAGCCTTATAGGTTGTATATCCAAGAAAGAGCCTTCTGTCAATGTTATCAATATCCAAGGACCAAACAATGAGTGTGCAGTCACCACTCGAAGAGTGTGATTTAACATCACAGGCCCACCCGTTCCACCAGCACCATCAGCTCCATCAAAAAGCCAGTACAATATCTTGGAACACCTTGGGAACATGCCAGCCCAAATCTCAATTTTAGACCTTCTTCACACTAGTCCTGTGTACAAGAACATCCTTGACAGTGCTCTCATAGAATCCCGCATCCCTTCAGATATCAATGCTACTAATTTTCGTAATCTTGTTGGACACCTATCCTCCTCATGTGCCCTATCTTTCAAGCCCATCGACATACCCGTGGTCGAGCCAGATCACACCCTTCCACTTCGCATAGCCATCATGGTATCCAACTTTGCTATGAAAAGAGTAATGATAGATAATGGATCAGCCTTGAATATTTGCACCCTAAAATTCATAAAACAAGCTGGGTATACTAAGGCAGATATCATTAGTGAGGTTATCACCATCAAAGCTTATGACAACTTGGAAAGAACCATAGAAGGAACTATTTTGCTACCAATCAAGGTTGGGCCAGTCATCCAAGAGACACTCTGCCATGTTATTGATCTAAACCTACCATTTAACATCCTCCTCAGTCGCCCATGGATTCATGCCATGAAAGCCCTTCCATCCACTTACCATCAGTGCAGTAAATTTTTGCATCAAGGCACTGAGGTAACCATCCATGCCGATCCAGAACCCTTTGCTTATTGCAATGCGGTTGAAGCTTCATATACAAACCATTGCCCTGGAATTGATATCGGAACATCCATCGCCAGCTCATCCCACACTTATAATGACCCAGAAACCATCCTCGCCTCTACCCTATCTACCGTGAAGATCAATAACAAAGGTTGTGGAGAGTATAGTCTGTCAGATGCATTTTCTGTCGGGGCACTCCCACTTGATCCACATGCCCATGGACGACCGACATATCACAAAGCTAAGGAGATTCCACCTCCTCGATACAAACAGTTTGGCCCAACAACCTTTGTATCCTCGAAAATCCCTCTTCATGAGGAGCTCACTCCAGATATCAACAAATGGTTACATAAGGATGCACCTCAAAGAAATCAAGCACGCCTTGATCACTTCAGCCAAAAGTATCCCCAAGAACATAAGCTCATCACTAACAAATGGAACTATCAAGGTGGTGGTCTAGGACCAGAAGAAAGAGGCATGCAGTGCCCCATCGATGCACACAAGTGGGAATCGAAGTCAGGTCTTGGCTTTGGCATACCCACAACTAGGGGCACCAATGAGAATGGTCACGCTTTTTCGAACATTCATTGCAACCTTGTCAAAATCAAAGAAATTCCTGAGGAAGTTGAAAAGAGAGCCTACGATGATATCCTAGACCAAATCTCCCTCGGAGACTCTGTTCTCCAAGAACTATCCATCCACCTCATTGACCTACCACTCGCCCATCCACAACTCATAGATTGGGACCAACCAAGTGGCATACACATCGATGAGTTCACATCAAAGGAGGCACTTCTAAGATTCATGGGAGCTGAAACTCCTCACAAGAAAACAAAGCCAGATTCTGCGTATATCTACAAGCTAGATCCCAAGGGGTATTTTGGAGAAAATCCCCAACCTAGTTTCGATACACCCAAAATTGGAACTAAGGTGAATCTGAGACTAGCTAAGGCAACGAAGAGAACCCCTCAGCAAGAAAATCAAGAGCCACAAGAAGAACATGAGGATTTAGCATTTCCTCCTCAAGATAATCGACCAGAGGTGTCTTCTATTCTAATTGAGGATACTTGCGAAGTCAACATTGGTTCTTCAGAGATCCCCAAACTTGTTCACATTGCTGCATCCCTATCACAAGACCAAGCTGACCTCCTCTTTGAGGTCTTAAGAGAGAACATTGGCCGATTTGCATGGTCATATCAGGACATGCCAAGACTTGATCCAAAGCTTGTAGTTCATCATCTTGCAGTTGATCCAAAGATCAAGCCCGTCAGACAAAAGCTTAGAAAAATGCACCCCAAGGTGGCATTATTGGTCAAAGCTAAATTAGAAAGAATGTTAGCTGCTAAGGTTATCCGACCTATCGACTACTCAGAGTGGATCTCCAACCTGGTCCATGTCACTAAATCTTCCGGTGACATCAGAATCTGCACTGATTTTAGAGATCTTAACAAAGCTTGTCCAAAAGATGATTTTCCCTTGCCCAACATAGATATGATTGTAGATCTTACAGCTGGACATGAAATTTTGTCCCTCATGGATGGATTTTTTGGGTATAATCAAATCAAGATTGCAGAAGAGGATCAGCATAAGACAACATTCACTACGCCTTGGGGAACCTTTTGCTACAACATGATGCCTTTTGGCCTAAAGAATGCTGGGGCTACCTATCAAAGAGCTATGACAACCATTTTTCATGATCTCATCCATAGCATTTTGGAGGATTATGTGGATGATATCTTGGTCAAGTCTCATACCTTCATGGATCATCTTGCTAACCTGGAGAAAGTCTTTGATAGGTTAGCCAAATATCATCTCATGCTGAATCCCAAGAAATGTGTCTTTGGGGTCACATTTGGCAAGCTTCTAGGCTTCATAGTTTCTAAACGAGGTATAGAGATCGACCCCAAGAAGGTCAAGGCTATCTTAGACATGCCTCCTCCCTAGACATTGCGATAGCTTCGCTCTCTTCAAGGAAAGCTCCAATCTGTTCGGCGCTTCATCTCCCAGCTTGCAGATAAGTGTACACCATTTTCACATTTACTGAAGAAGGATGAGAAATTCAAGTGGGATCCTTTATGTCAACGTAGCTTCAACCATCTCAAGCAGTATCTCATCAATCCCCCTATCTTGGTTCCACCAGTTCCTGGTCGTCCCCTAATTTTGTACATATCAGCAACACCTACTGCTCTAGGGGCACTTCTAGCACAGCTTGATGACTACAACAGAGAAAGAGCCATCTACTACATCAGTAGAACCCTAGTTGGTTATGAACTCAATTACACTCCTATGGAAAAAGCTTGTTTGGCAGTTTTTTTCTCAACTCAAAAGCTTCGCCATTACATGCTAAGTCATACCATCCAACTAGTCTCCAAGATTGACCCTCTCAAGTATATGCTCTCTAGAACAGCACTTACAGGCCGTTTGGCCAAATGGGTTATGCTCCTTAGTGAATTTGACATCCAGTATGTGGATAGAAAGGCAATCAAAGGGCAAGCTATAGCAGATCACCTAGAGTATGCACCTCTAATAGATGCTTATCCATTGATCATAGAATTTCTAGATGAGCATATCTGTCTAATTGAAGAACAACCCCCATGGAAACTTTATTTTGATGGCTCATACACATCTCATAGATCAGGGGCAGGAATATTGTTGGTCACACCTCAAGGAGATTACATTCCAAAAGCCTTCAAGCTACAATTCCCTAGCACCAAAAATATAGCTGAATATGAGGCCCTCATAGCAGGATTAAAGATAGCTACAGAATGGAACATTGTTGAGCTACAAATCTTTGGCGATTCTCAGCTCATCATCAAGCAAGCCCTAAATGAATATCAAACCAAAGATGAAAAGCTATTACCCTACAAAGAGCTAGTTGATCAGCTAACCCAACATTTTACAAAGCTTCAGTTTACACAAGTGCCTCGAATACAGAACAAAGCAGCAGATGCTATGGCTACTATAGGCTCACTCTTGGAAATTCCCCAAGTAGCTACATAGTATGAGTTTTTAGTGGAGCAGCTCCTCACACCCGCCTATGTGAATGAGGATTCAAACCATGTTTGTATCTTGGTTGGTCCCCAATCCCCTTGGTACCATGAGATTCATGCTTACCTTAACGATGGTATCATATCCCCTCACCTCACATGTACCCAACACCAGAACCTCATCCAAAAATCATCCCGCTATGTTATCATAGCCAATACCCTATATCGTCGGGGTTATCACGATACTCTCTCTTGATGTTTAGACCAAAATGAGGCTGCGATGGTGTTAAAGGAAGTACACTTTGGACTTTGTGGTGCCCACACGAGTGGTATTGTCCTAGCGCGACAAATCCTTAGAGCAGGCTACTATTGGCCTACCATTGAAGAAGACTCTTGTGACTTTGTCAGAAAGTGTCTCCCATGTCAGCAACATGCAAATCTTGTGCACGCTCCAGCACAGGATCTACAGCCTATTGCACCACCTTGGCCTTTCGCTTGTTGGGGCCTTGATCTAGTTGGAACTATCACACCCCTCTCATCTGATGGACATAAATGGATAATAACAGCTACAAACTATTTCACTAAATGGGTGGAAGCAGTCCCCCTAGTCTTAGCTACAGGAGTTCAGGTCTCCAAGTTCATCTTGTACCACATTGTTTGCCGCTTCGGCATCCCATCCACCATCTTCACCGACCACGGAGGTAACTTTGAAAATCTCAACATGGAAGAATTATGCACTTCCCTCTGCATCCATCACCACTTTTCTAGCCCATATTTCCCACAAGGTAACGGCCAGGCAGAGGCAACTAACAAAACCCTCCTCAAAATTCTAAAGAAAGTTGTCAATGATTCCGGCCGTGATTGGCACCTACAAATAAATCCAGCCCTATGGGCCTATCGAACTTCCTTCTGTACATCCACAGGCACAACTCCATACTCCCTAGTCTATGGTGCCGAAGTGGTACTACCTATAGAGGTTGAACTTCCCTCCTTGCGCATATCTTTGCAAGGGCAAATATCAGATGAAGAATATAGAGTAGCTCGACTCACCCAGCTAGATCTCTTAGACGAGAAGCGACAACAAGCCTATGATCATCTCACAGTCTATCAAACTCATCTCAAAAGAAATTTCAACAAGAAGGTGCTTCCACGACACTTTCAGCCAGGTGACATGGTCCTCAAAGAAAACATGAAAGTCCAAGTAGATCGAGAAAAGAAAGGCAAGTTTGAACCTACATGGCTTGGTCCTTATGTTGTCACTGCTTCCTTTGGCTCCGGAGCTTATCAGCTATCTACACCAGAAGGAGAACTCTTGAATGATCCTACTAACATCATTCATCTCAAGAAGTTCTATGCTTGAAGATCCTTGGTATACCCAGCTTTTGAAAAATACAAAAGAAAAAAATAGTAAAGAGAAATAAGCGTCCAATGGTGAAAACTTGGCAATTCAAGCACCTTGGTAGGTACCTTGGTGAAAACCTGGTAATTCAGGCGCCTTGTGTACTAAAGACTAATCCATTATCTATCACTATCATATCCCTCATCCATTCACCCACCATCCCATAAGACACACTTGCTTGTTCCCTTGGTGTTCCAACCAAATATCCAAAATCTGGTGAAGCTTGTAAATACCTCCTGTACAGCTTGTAAATCTTGTACCAAAGCTTGTATTATACCTTGTAAATCTTGTACCATACCTTGTCTATCCGAATCTTGTCCAAGGTTTGTACCATATTCTAGCCTATAAATAATCTTGTATCCTAGCTTGTATACTATCACGTGCACACACAAAACCCCATTTTCACTTAAGCTTTTCGCAAACCATCTACCTATCCACCTATCACCTATTATAGACATCCCATCCTTCACA
The DNA here is from genome assembly GCA_028749045.1 of Cupressus sempervirens. NCBI lineage: Eukaryota > Viridiplantae > Streptophyta > Pinopsida > Cupressales > Cupressaceae > Cupressus > Cupressus sempervirens. The sequence goes on from CM053784.1 coordinate 748,217,446, forward strand.
AACATTTCCATCTCACAAAAACCAAAACATGAACAAAATTGTACATTTGTAACATATCTTGGTCCATCAGCTTGTACATCCTGTTTAGCTTAGTACCATTGTATCTATCTAGCGTTCATGTCAGTTCGTCCTTGATCAGCATCTTGCACCCATCACACATCTTGGTTAGCTATTCCAACGCATCCTTTAGCTAGATTTCCTATCACCAAAGTGTTATCTTTCTTAGTTCAGCTTGCCAGACGCATCACTCATCCAAATCCACCAGCTTCGGTGCTCTCTGATAGGTCCTTGCAGGATATAGCTTTCCTCATGTCTGATCTTGGTCTGTTAGTACCTTGTCCTACCCATCTCGTTGGCAAACGGCTCTCTTTTGGATTTTCACTTTCTTTTGATTTGGGATCTTCCCTTTTGGGTCTTGAAGTATCTTTTCCAAGCAATCTCCTTGTTCCCTCCTCAAGGTTGCCACGATCTTCCATATCATGGTATGCTGCGAATGGGGCAATTAGAGCGTAAGGTCTTGATCAGGTCTTTCGTTTGTTTTTCTTTTCTTCTTGTGGGTTCTCTAGTGTCATTTCCACGCTGCTTCCTCTAGGATTCATGTGTGATGCTGGGGCAATCCTTGTGTGTTTGTTTTGAGTTAGTTTTTCAGTCCTCTGGATGGTTGGTGAAAAGGCCTTGATGTTCTTGGTAACCTTGGAAATTAACTAATAGTCCTATAGCAAATCTAGTGCTCAACTACATGGTGGTACTTCTCTTTGAAGTATCCCCCCGCTCAAAAAGCTTCAATGGTTTTCCTTCATCTCCATTATCCCCCATCCATATCCAACATCCGTCTCTCCTACCCTAGCTGATGCATCAGTATCTCTTTGAATCACTCATCACTCTTAGCTTTAGGGATCCACAATCCTAGTCTTAGGGATCCACCAATCCAAATCAACCCACCAAGCCTCATCTTTCGAGATCCATAATCCTAGTCCTAGGGATCTCCGAAACCCATCTTCCACCAATCTAACTCTTTGAAATCCTGTTGCGTCAGCTTTATAATCCCCTCATCCATCTCCCTATCCTAGATTCTTTTTTATAGCGCTCCGCTCCTTCATCCTCTACAATCCCTGAGATCTTAAGCTTGCTTCATCTTGTGCCTCTGATTCTCCCTTTATCATTCTCCCTTAGTAAGAGTTTGAGCTAACTAAACCTCTTCTCTTAATCCAATCTGAGTCTCTTTGCTCATCCCAGATTCTTGTATTTTTCAAGAAGCCACCGAGCCTCGCTTTCTCTCCCCGCTGCCTTCTTGAGGGGGCATCTCACAGTCCATTCTCTCCTCTTCTGCTCTAGCCTTGGGCATCTTATTTTCTTATCTTTGATGCCATGCCACTTGCGGCATCACATCAAAGAGGGGCAAAATGTAGACACCTAAAAATCCTTTAGAAAATAAAGTATTTTTATTTTCTGAAAAATTCTTGATGACATCATCATTAATTAATTAATTAATTAATTTTTATGCCATTAAATCCCTTTATCTTAATTAAAAATATTTAATTAAGGAATCCTTCCCAAAAATGTTTAAATCTTATTTAAACATTATTTCCTTATTTATTAATTATTTAATTAATAAATTGACCAAAAATCCTAAAATAAATAAAAAATTTATTTTTTGCCCAAAACTTGGCCAATTTCCTTATGACCAATAACCTCTTCCAAAATCTTCTAATCCTTCTTTAATTTCGATTAAAGGCTAATCCCATCATTTCCTACCTCTAATCCCAACTCAAAATATTTAATTAAGATTAAATATTAATCCTAATGTTTATTAAAAAAGTTTTAATAAATATCTCCTCAACCCAAACCCTTGAAATAAATAAAACTTTATTTATTTCCTGAAAATCTAATTTATCCTCATCCTAAAGAAGTTCTAGACTCTTCTAGAAAGTCTTCATCCTCATCCTAGGAAATTCTAGACTATTCTAGAAAGTCTTTATCCTCATCCAAAGTCTAGACTCTTATAGAAGATTTCTTTAAACCTAATCCTAATCCCCTCCTAACCTTGTCACATTCCCTAAAAATGGGTTAAGACTTACTAACCCAAGCCAAAGTTAACAAATATCTCCTCCTTCACCCACCCTCATTAAATGCCATCCACTTGTCTATCCCTAAGCTAATCCTAAACCATCCTAATCCATCCTCTAATCATTTGCACAAGCCTAAGCAAGCTTAAAACCTTCCTAATCAAGTCCTAGTCGAAATTTCTCTTATCACCCTCAAAATATCTCAACCATAAAACTTTATGAAGCCCACTAGGCCATAAATGACTCTTCCAAGCCCTTTTATTGCTCTTACAAGTCATTATGAGGGTCTTTATGAAGATTTTATCCCTTGAGCCTCCTTTGTTGACTCATCCTTCCCCTTTCCTCCATCCTCTCACCATGTGACATGTGTCACTCCTTGATTGGCTGTAAGGAAGCACAATCCATGTGCTCTCTTCTCATGCAATCTGAGCCCTCCATGAGCTTTTTCCCATCCTTGCATCTTAGCCCTCAATCCCTCAAGCCTCTTGCCTATAAATTGGATCCTTCCCCTTTGCAAGTAAAGTCATAATGCCATTTTGAGAAGCCATTTTACATCAAAACCATACACTCACACCCAAATTCCAACTCCATTTGAAGCCCTTTTTGAAGCATAAGCTTGAGCATACATCCTATCTATTTAGACAAATCTACTCAACAAGAGAGCTTCTCATTGAGAGAGCCCATTAATGGCTCATATTCTCAATTGAGAGCTCATCTTAGTCTATCTTGAAGTTTATGAATTTTGTTTAGTTTGTAGAAGCTTTATTTAGATTTGGTTTCTATTAGCATACTAACATTTCTCATATACAGTTACATGTTGAGGCTGATATTAGATGATTGTGTATCTTGTACACTTCGTTCTTCTTGCTACTCTACCCCATCTATTGCCTGGTCATCTACTTTCATTTCTATATCTCCTTAGTAGTATCTTCATTGTTATCATCTTCTTCTTCATCTTTTACTTCAATGGGTTCTTGTTCACCTTCCTTTACTATACCTAGTCCATAAGTGACTTTCCACATCTGTGTCGACTTCTTCACAACATCTTCAATATTAATTTGCAATATCATGAAGGCTCTATATTTAGGTACAAACCTAATTGCATATTTCTTCATAGCCTTAGCAATTTTTTCCTTATTGAGTTCAAGCACAACTTGTGCAAGTGAAATCTCCCTTATTGTCTTTCCAAATTCAGACAATAATGCCATTTCTGCTCAAATCTCTCATATAAACTTTTAGGCATAGAGTTAGCAATTTCTAGTGGGGCTTTCTTATAGTTTTCCATCATGGTATAAATAGATTCCTCCACTTGATTATTTTCTACTTTACCAAGATTATCAAAATCAACATGAGTAAATCCTTACAAATATGCACTATTTTTAACATTTTCACATAGGCTTTCAAGATCTGATAGTGGATTGTGACTCACTACTTTGAATTGGCTATTTTCATCTGATTTTGTTCTCTCCTCATCAGATTTAGCTTGTCTAATATATTTCCTCCTTGGTCTTTTCTAATCTCCTCCTTCCTACTCTACTAGTTTGACTTTCTCCTTTTCCTTTTGTGCAGTGACACGTAAACTAGCCCTTGTAGTACGTGTTGTAGGTTTGGGCTAGCTTGGTTTGACAGTCTTCTTGGACCTTGTCACTAGTTTAGCATTAGCTTTTTCACTTGTTTTGATTAGTGGGAGTGGGTGCTTCATTGGTTTCTTCTTCCTTGGCACCTTCAGCAACTTCTATCTCCTCCTCTGGCTGATCTTCTCCCATTCCTTGTGTATGTGCAAGTGGTGTTTATGTTTGGATTTCTTTTTCCTCTTCATCCTCTTCTTTCTCATCTTCTTCTTGCTTGACACCTTCACCAAATTTAGCTTTCAATTTCTTTACCAACTTTTCTTTCTTCATTATGATAGACGTAGTCTTCAATTCCATGGCGATCTTAGATTTGGCCATCCCATAGTTACCAAATGAAGTAACATCTTTGTCAATATCTTCTACCAGTAAAGTTGTAATAGTTGCAGAGGCCTCATACACATTTATTTCATATCCAAATGGCCTTATCCATCTTACCCTTGGGGTTTCTAATTGAACAAATGTGTAGTCAACATCCACTAGGAAATGAACATCATCATAATGATTTTCCACTAAAGATGGTAGAATTCTCTATCTTTTCTTCATAGATTTCTTAAAGTCCTTAAACCAGCTGGTCATAACTAACTCAAAATTCTAACCTAATTGTTGAATGAACTCACCGATCTGTACTACCACTAACCTATTTGTTTTCCATGCAACTGTGCCAAATGTGGAAAAAGCGTTTTGAACATAAAAGAATATACATATCAAGATAGAACCAAATTTGCATTGAGCACTCTTTGTCTTCCTTATTGCCCTAGGTTCTTAATCAATTGTTGTAATTGTAGCTCTGCAAGATCATATGTGTGATCTTTCTTAAAAATCTTATAACCAACATCTACTACAATACAGGGCACACTGTTTAATCTATTGGATTAGTAAAACTTACGAGAAATAACCCTTATTGCAAAGTCTACCAATGGATCTATAATGGTGTCAATTTTCATTCCTCTCTTGTTCCACACGGCTCTTGCATTTTTCTCAATAACCTCTTTTGAATCACTCCTTAATGTCTTAGGCCAATCTAGGGTTGGATACTCTATTACCCTATGGATTATTCTCTTGATCATTTTGATAGGCCCATTTTCTAACCATAGTGAACTATCATGAATTTTGCTTAGCACAATCCTAATCCATTCAATTTTTGAACACATTTGGGAAATCTAGGGCACGAGTTAACCCTTTCTTTTCCACAATTTTGAATTCTTCCCTTAATACACCATTCTCAAAAGGTCTGTGATATGCTTTTCTAATCTCCATATCACCAATACTTCCAATCTTATACTTGTAACATTTCCTAACATCTTAAACCATCAAAACATTCAGTGGTATCATGGATAAGGCACTAGAGGGGTCTTGTTTGTAAGAAATGTCTGTAATGACTTTGAATATCAGTTGCTTAACCTCATTACTAACCAATTGAACATTCAGAACTACCTTACCCTCTACATCCTTTTAACTAGATGTCATTATACGAAACTAGGGTTTATGAAAATATAAATAGCATAACTCGACACTTGAAAAATACCTTGCAAGATCTGACGAAATGGTGTTGAATCATTGCTCAAATATTTTCCAATCACTTTAGATGGATTTTCAGATTGCCTCTTATTCTCCTTGCTCTTTCACAATTTTGAAATCATGAAAAATGAGTTGAAATTGATCAAATACCCTTATAAAACATTGTAATAAATGTTGAGTGCTTACACAATTGTAAGCTCAACATAAACCAATTTCAGGCTCAGTTAGCATCGATTAGCATTTTTAATTGTTCAAAAATCATTACGATCTTGTCATCAACTAGCTAATCTATTAGCTTGACATTCTCTTGCATTTCACTCGGGAATCACAGAAAACTTTTCATGCTTAGCAACAACAAGAAAAACTTAAAGATTTTCTTTGATTTTTAATAACAGCTTGCATCTTTATTCATGCTTATGCAATCATTTCATCACTAAATCCTTTGGAACTTATGTATGATATACCTTTTGAATATCAGTCCCACATACCTCTTGATTGCTTAGTTTGATGAGGTGTGATCACCTAACCCATTGGATGAAGTGATCCCTTCTCCATTTGATGTGCTACAATCATCTTTATTCTTCCATGTCTTGTTCATTTGATTTCTGACATTTTCAACATCTGCCTTGCCTTTGCCTTTATCAAACTCACAACTTGGTGCCATTGACTTTGTTGGACAATATTGACTAATGTGACCAGTCATCAAATATTTTCCATCCTAATGTGATGTAGTCTTTGATGATGATGCTATATGACCATCCTACTTGTATTTTGCGGTGACATTTTCCATCAAACATTTGATGATGACAACATGTGGTTTGACTCAACCACCTTTCGTATTCACTTCTAAAGCATGTTGTAATACAATTCTCAAGAACATGTCCATATTCTTGACAATAGTGACAACTATATCTTGTATTATAATCCTAGTTATAAGAGTTGTCATTGTTTCGTATGTTTATTTGCCTATTTGATGACCACATAGGTTTGGATCTACCCTCAAAAGCTCTATGTCCATACTTCTAATAGTTGTAGCAATATCCTTCACATCTTTGAGTGTGCATGGTCTTAGTTCTGCATTCATATCTCCAATGACCTTGTTTGCTTCACTTATGGTAGTGAACCATGCTTTTATGTTTGACATTCTGATCTATAGTCGTGTTCCTACACACATTAGTAGTATGACCTTTTTTACCACAATTATGACAAGTAGGTTTAGAATTTTTACCTTTTTTGCTCCTTTCTTTAGCACTTTTGGATGATTTACCTTCTTGAGTACTTGTGTATCCCAATCTAGATGTATCATTATTGGATCTAGGGGATCTCAATAATTACTCAAAGTATTTGATGGCTTCAATTGGTTTATTGAAACTTTCAGCAAATTCCTTTTGCCTATTTAGGTCATTACTCAATTGCTCATTCTACAATTTCAATGTTGTTATCTCAATGTCCTTGACATTCAACTCATAGTTGGCATTCATCATTTGACTCAAAATATCCAATTGTATGTTAGAAATCTTGGTTAGCTCTGATGATTTCTCTTCTAGTCTATTGGCCAAAATTCTTTTGTCTTCTTTAATCATGGCTTTCTTCTTTTGTTCAATCATCTCGCATAGTAGTATGGCTTGTGATTCTTTCTCTAACTTGATATTTTTGATTACCTCAGCTTGGGCTCTATTATTTTCCATTAGATTTGCAACTACTAGATCAAATTCATTGGAGTCTCCATCAACAAATAGCTTAGTAGTGTCCATCTCTCTGTATTGTTTGTCATTCTCCTCAATAGAAATTTCCTTCCTTTTCTTCAAAGATTTCTTTAAAGCTTCTCTTACTTGATTCAATTGATGTAGAATGAAATGTATTTCAATCTCCTGATTCTCAATAATCTTTCCCAACTTGTAAACTTCCATTTCCAAAATCTTTCCTCAAAGTTGCAAAGATTCTCTTTTAGAGAACAGGGCTTTGATACTATTTGTTGGAATTACAATAGGAAAGGTAAATTTCTTAGGGGGGGTGTGAATCACTACTTTAAACTTTGACCTATAAAACATTCACCACACATCCATCTCATACATTTAATAAGTAAACTAAAATACCATGTAAAGCATGTATATGTAAATCATATAAGCATATAAGCATTCACACACATATGACACCAGATATGATTACCTAGAAACCCTCCAATGAGAAGGTAAAATTGGGTTGAGGATGACACCCAAAAATCTTCACTACTATAGTAATAAAGTGTATCTAATGAAGGTTACAATGTTTGATCATGAAACATGATCTATCTTGTGAAAGGTCTTCCTTGTTAAAAGTTTACAAAGACCATTAGGTCTCCCCCTATTAAATGATTTCAACACCTTGTTAGAATTGTGTCTTGCTAAAGGAATTAAAATCACAATTAAGTAAGCACCTTGTGAGAGGATTTCAATATAGCATGTCAGGACTACTCTATTAAGAGACTTGATTGATTCACCTACTAGAATGATTCAACAATAATCCTGTGGTTAGCACTTGGTTTCTTACTGACAGATTACTTCTAAACTGATGTATTCTTGATCCTTCTTGATCATATTTCTCTTTTTTGTATGCTCTTCTCTTCCTTTATTCTCCTTTAACTAATTCTACAATGCAGTTTCACTTCACAGCTCCTTAGTCACTATGAATGCTCTATTTTCACATGCAAACTTCTCTCTTTACTCCTTCATACACCTTAGAAATTTTTGGGTTTTTCCTCCTTAAGAAGAGATAGGTAACTTAGGGTTAGGTATGAATCAATGGCTATGATTCATCAATTTTCCCACTCAACCTTCCCTTTACTTGATTGGTTGTATGCAATTCATAGGGATTCCAACTTAAGATTCATCGTTATCTCCAAAATATCACAATTCAATCTTTAAGTCAGCTCAAAAATGGTTTACATAGTTGTTTGTGCCATTACAAACAACTATTAAAAAACTATCTTACTCGACATTTGAAGTCTCTGATGCTCGACACATACTGATTTCTATACTATAACTCAGCATTTGTATCACTTGGAATGCACTGCAGACTTGGCTCCTAAATCACTCACCATATACTATGTACTTGGCACCTAAGTGACTCAGCACATGAGTGGGTTAGCACTCACTATAGACTCGGCATGCTCTATCATATGTTGTTTAGCGTGGAGCCTAATCAATCCCCAAGTGGGACATTGTTAGATTGTGGTGATTGGTCAAGAAAGTACTATACATACTTCATAAATTCTTTGGGGCCCTATTTTATCAAGATTTTGGGATGACATGTAATTATTAATCATAACCCTAAAGTGGTAAAAATAATTGTATAAAAGAGCTTAGGGTTAGGGATTGTTTCATAGTTGTGATGCAAAAATTGGTTCTTGCGGTGGTATTGAGTTGTAAGGGATTACAGATTGTAATCAGGTTGTAATCACTAGATCATAATAACATCAGACTTGTTGTTTGGTGGACGTAACCTAGGGATTGGGTGAACCATGTTAAATCTTGATGTCTTGTGTTCTTTTCTATGTGACCTATTATTTTTTGATATTGTTTATATTTTCATGTAATTGTTATTTATTTCTATGATTTAATCCTAACATCATATACATGTTTTTCTCAGCATGTGTTACTTGTTCGACATGAACTAAGTAAATGACTTAAGTGTGTGGACACTCACTAGTCAAAACCAGTCTGAGATCAACATGTGGATGAAGAAATCTTCAAGAAGGGGGCTTCATAGATATTTAATGCTTCAATAGATAATAATAGATCTCCTTTATGAATTGGATGCTTGAACACTTGAACACTAGTAGATCTTCACTTAAATTGAATAATGAATGTTGTTCAAAAGGGATAGCTCCTAGTTCATATAAAGTAGATCATAGTTTTGCTCATAGATAATGGATAGAGTGTAGATATAAAAATGAGGGAAGAAGGCTTCCTTATATAGAGATCTAGTGCACTAACTCCTAGAGAAGGCTAACATGGGAGCATTAAATCCCAATTAACCTTAACCCTTAGGAATAGACCTAGATTAAATGTAATTTAAGATTTTACCATTTTGAAACTTGAAACAACCAACCTGGAAGCAGGAAAATGAAACTTTATGAAGCTCGATATCCTAAAACTTCCAGAAATTAAAAAATGGACTTGGGGTCAGGGATGAGGTCGACCTTGCCCTAGATCACTATTGAGGTCATCCTTGTTATAGGTCAAGGTCGAGGTTGACCTTGACCAAGAATATCAAAGTCCTTAGTTTCATAGAGAAAGTTGTCAAAAATAGCCTAAAGAGAGAGAGAGAGAGAGAGAGAGAGAGAGAGAGAGAGAGAGAGAGAGAGAGAGAGAGAGAGAGAGAGAGAGAGAAGAATAGGGGGGAAACAACCAAATCCATGCAAAGATCCATTCAAGGCACTTGACATGACCCCAAACCACTTACTCGGAGGGTTAAAAACTCTTAGCATAGAAGTACTTCCATTTTAAGATGATACAATGTATGTATGTATGTATGTATGTATATATATGTTCATGGAGGGTTTAGACCACAAAGCTTGCAAGCTACCAACCAGTGAAGGCCACCACGTAGAATTTTTAGGGACTTAATACAGGCACACTCATGCTTGAAACCTGTTTGGCTTAGAGCCAAGGACTTAGAGGCATCCATGCCATCAAATCACTCAGGGCAAGATCCCAACCTCATCCCTTATGATGTTGAAGCCTTGCACTCACCAAGACTTGATCCCTGGTGGGTTCTTTGTGGGCCCTTGGTCAATTATATATTTGATTATTCATCAAATAAAAGATCATTTTTAGTCAAAAAATGAAAAAAAAAATCTTAAGCTAATTCATGCACATCATAGATATCATGGAAACTATCGACCATGTTCAAATTTTCATTTACAATAATAGATAATATAGGATGACATTTTGTAATTCAATGACTTAAAATCATTAGGGTTTTGTCTTAACTTAGATTTAAAAACCATAATCAAAATTTAAAGTTAAATGGATTGAATCATTATAAATACATGTTCATAAGATTTATGGTAAACGCTCACCACCTAAAAATATAAAGGATATAATTTCTATTGAATTCATACAGTAATTATAAAAAGATGTTTCTACAAATCGATACTCATAAATTTGAGACAAAATAACTTACCATTCAATAAAATTTTTGAAAATAAAATATAATATCAATACAATATTTTTACATTATAAACATGACAAAATAATTATATAAAAAATGTAATTGGCATGGACAGAGATTAAAAAATATTGAGAGTAGTAACATGCAACCCTTCAAGACCATAAGATCATATAACCAACATGACAAACCTTAATGCACCCAAATTCCTACACACACACACACACACACACACACACACACACACACACACACACAGAGAGAGAGAGAGAGAGAGAGAGAGAGAGAGAGAGAGGTACAAATAAAGTTATAAAGTTAAGTACAAAAAGTATTCATGGTTATATTCCCAAAAAAAATAAAAAAATATTAAGAATAATTATATATCAATGTGACAAACTTTATAAGGCAAGAGCCAACAACAAGAGGATAATTTGTGATTCTTTTATCTAGGAGGTCTTGGGTTCAAGTCTATTTGAACTTAATAATCAATTAATCACTAAACTTTAATAACTTTTTTTATTTTTTGGTTTTTATTAAATTAATTTATATTTTTATCAATCTACATACAATTCTTTTGAAGTTTTAAAAAATAAGAATTTTTGAAAAAAGTGAAAGTTTGATCAAATTATGGTGTTCGTACATGAGAGGTTTTAAAATTTACCTTTATAGCCAATTAGATATTGATAAAAAGAAATATGCAATAAAAATTAAAGGAAGAATATTTTCATCAATATTTGGTGTGTAAGGTGACTTCATTTAAAAGGATTTACAAAACATCATTTATTTGTGTTAAATTATGGTGTTTGTACACGAGTGTGATATGGTCCTGAAACAAGCATTTTGAAAAAGTGGGTTTTAAAGATCCATACCAAGAAAAAATATATATCATATGAGTATACAAATAAATTACATATTCAAAACATAGATTCCAATCACTATAATTTTTATTTCTAATTTTAAAAAAAATATTCAATGTCTAAATGCCTCAAATTTTGACATCAATTGAAAAGAAATTTAAAAAATAGGCAAAAACAATTCCACTTTTTGCCCAAAAGTAAGACCCAACTTCTTGCACTTACCCATCTTACTGGACCAATTATTATAGGTGATTTTTTTGTCAATTCTTCTAATAGGTGAGATGCCTTGTGCTCTATCTCAAGAAGGCGATGCAACTCCAAGACTACACTTTACATTGCTTGACACCCTAGAATAGCACAAATCAGTCCCGCATCACCACCTTCTTCTCCCCCTTGTCTTTGATGAGGGGGTGAAGCATACCTCCAGTACCAACAGTACCATGGATGACCATTCTAGATTAGTGAGGCCCCACACCAGGTTTTATACTACTACTAATACTCTACATTGATGCCACTCCTGCAACTCACAATGACATACTAGAAGTCATCCCTACCCAGATACGCCTCGTTTGATGTTGGAGTTTCTTTCAATGGAGGAAGAATCCCTAGTTCTTGCCTCCTTGATTCCTCCTTTGTTTCTTTGTTTATTTTATTGTCACTTGCTATTTCCCAGATACCATTTGGTGTCTTGTAGTTCGTTGCTTCTTTGGTTGTATTCTCTCAATCCCTTAGACCCTTGGTGGTCTTTTTTTGGACATAAATAGATTTATCTTATCTTATCTAATATAGTTCATTGAATATGTTATATTTTTTAATATTAATATCATGAGTATATGCTTCTCTAATAATTTTGTGGTTCTTATATCTTAAACATAGCACCATTTTAACCAACATATCCACAATACATTACTTGATATAGATTCATTTAGCCTAAATAAATAGAACACCTTTCTCATATTAACAATAAATCTATTGTAGCTCAATAATTTGGAGATAATGGAGGAAAAAACTAAAGATATCAAGGCCCAAATTTTGACTAAGAAAGAGGAGATCGAGATGGTCAATTCTCAGGAAAATATGAAGGCCAACCAATATAAGGTTAACAATAAATTTCAAAACTCAGTCGCTTATAGGAAGATGATAATGGAAAAAAATACTCTTTCCCTAAAAAATTTACATGTAGAGCTAGATGATGAGAATGATAAGCATAAGAAATGGGAGGAAAGCCTCCAAGTGACACTCAAAGGTTATGTAAAGACTTCTATTGATGCTTTTATGGGTCTTCCTCCCAAGAGTAACTCCTCCTTAGACAACACAAAGAAGTTTAACAAGGATTGGAAGGGGTTTCCATTCCCTCTATATAATACCTTGCTAGCTACCTTGTGTGTTGCTTTTTATTTCTTGGTTATATTGCTTGTAGTTTTTTTAGTTTAGTGTTAGTTGGCTGAATTCACTTCTTGTGAAATTATTTTATTTTGTCTATTAGACTTAATGTTACTCTAAATTTTGATTCAGGTCCTATCTCAATTGAATTATCATAAATAAAATAACATACATCTAGAAATTCTTTTAAATAGTACTTGTAAGACGTACTTTAAATCCCTAATTTTCAATTCAGAAGCCCTTATAAATTCATCCCACAAATCTAATTGTTTGTTAAAGTAAGATTACAAACCATCCTCTATTACTATTTCGTAAAGAATGCACACATAAAACTTTTGTGTAATATGAATTTTATTATTATTTGTGATCTTAAGTTTCAAATGTTTATATTCAATTATTACATTATTCTTGTATAATTTTAGTAGTTTATCTAGATAATTTCATTAAATAGTAAGCTAGGGTGGTTTAGGATCCTCATGGAATCTAATTATTTGTATTATTCTCTTCCAATTACTATAATGTAAACAAGGCTATTTCTTAGTTGGATTAAAGGCTAAGTGAACGCTTTGTTGGGATCATGTTGTCATGCATTATGGGTTAATTGATAAGAAAGTTGAAATGGCTATTTAGTAATATAAATGTATTCTTGATCATACACAGCTTTAATAATTGATTTTAAAATTCTTCATCTTCAATTTTATATATATGTATGTATGTATGTGTGTGTGTATGTTTGTATGTATATATATATATATGTATGTATGTATGTATGTATGTATGGGGTCAGTGCAAGAAGTTGGGTCTCACTTTTGGCCAAAAAGTGGAAGTGTTTTTCCTGTTTTTGAATTTTTTTGTCAATTGATGTCAAAATTTGAGGTATTTAGAGATTGAATATTAAAAAACTCCAAAATAGAATTTTTAGTGTTCAGAATCTAATTTTTGAATATGTAATTTATTTGTGTACCCATATGATGGATTTTTTTTTGGTATGGATCTTTAAAAACCACTTTTTCAAAATGTTTGTTTTAGGACCATACCACGCTCGTGTACGAACACCATAATTTAACACAAATAAATGAATTTTTGCAAATCCTTTTAAAGGGAGTTATCTAATACACCTAAGATTGATGATAATATTTTTCCTTAATTTTTTATTGAATAATTTCTTTATTATTAATTATTAATTGGCTATAAAGGTAAATTTTAAAACCTCTCATGTACGGACCACATAATTTGATCAAAATCTCACTTTTTTCATTTTTTTTTAAAACATCAAAAGAATTGTATGTAGATTAATGAAATATAAATTAGTTTAAGAAAAATTATAAAATAAAAAAGTTATTAAAGTTTTAGTGAATGTCACTTTTTAACGTTTAGGAGATAGTTTTGATTAGTAAATAATAGAAAAATAGAAAATAAACTAATAACACTATAAAATTTACATTTTTCAAATCAAAATAGTAAGACCTATAATGGGTTTTTGTCTCATCAAAAAATTCAATGGGAATGACTATAAAAAAATTACAACAATACTAGAAATTGTCGATTAAATGCCTTAGAAAAAAAAAGGATCATAAAGGCATGGCTTGGTGGGACCAAGCCTATGCCATGTCTTTCCCCAAGGCAAAACCCCATGCAAAATTTGGGAGCCATACCAAATTTCGGCTCATGTCTCAAGAATCGAGTGCCCGATTGCTTTAAACCGTTGTACCCGACTGTTTGAAAATTGGGTACCCAATTCTTTTTAAAATCGAGTACCCGATTTCTAAAGAATCAAGTGCCCGATTTTCAAGCAATCCAGTACCCATTTCTAATGTACCCGTTGGGTGCCAAAAGCTTCCCCACCGACCCAATTTCAATGATTGAAATGATTGAATAACAGTTTTGATCTGCTATCATGCTTATTATGTTTTCTTGTCCTCTTATACAATTTGCAAGCTACTAATTCAAATTCAAAATTGGTGCAAACATGGGATCAAAACAACGAAGAAAGAAGAAAGCAAAAGTTTTGACAGATGAGGAGATTGCAACAAATAAAGAGAATGAAGCACAACGTCAATGAGAGAGAAGACAGAGAATTAGAGACTTGAACAATGTTTCAAAGAAGAAAGACATTGAGGATACCACGATGGATGAAGAGGTCAAAGAAGAGAACCCAATACAAGAAAATTCAGGTGCACATTCTAATCATGCATTCAATATAGGTGTGTCTCCAAACCCTCGAATTTTCTCTTGTGATGAAATTGATGATTTTTTAGAAGTAGGTTACGATTTAAATGATTTAGATTTTCTTCATGAGAAGAAATTGTCAAACGGTCATGCACAAAACACTCCAGTTGAAATGCCTGCCCCAAAAGAAATACCAAGAAATTTTGAAAATGATATTCAAATCCCAAATAACAGTGAAAATAGTAAAGTGTCTGAAAATAAAAATTGCATGAATGTAGACATAGAAAAACCAACTACTGAACAAACATGTTAGGATGATAGTAAAGTGTCTAAAAATAATTTTCATATTCCTAATGATGTGTTAGATAATCTTAAGGGATTGGTTTCATGGAGACAAATTAGGACACATGCTAATAGATTGTATAGGAATTTTTTTATAATAAGAAATTTGGGTTTCAATGTCAGCTAATGTTGCAACTAATTAAAATGTCTAAAATGAGAAAAGTAATGAGAAGGTTGGGAATGTATGCAAAACCCAAGAATAAAAATGAGTCTTTAAAAAAATTTGTATCCACTACTGCTAGTGCCTTTGATGTTATCAGAAAGAGAAGTCGGTCTAAAGATAAGAATGCAGCATGACGAGCAATAACAACAACTTTAGTTAACAAATCAACATCTGACAAAAGATTGATTAGCAACATAAGTGGATATCTTAATGTGAATCATAAGACTTTAGAAAGAGTTGTAGAGAGAAGGGTTAGCTTTGAATGTGATCTAACAAATATTTTATGGACTTCTAGTGGTAGACTCCCGAGATGTGATATGAAACTTACTAGTGAAATCAAAATTTTGATTGAAAACTTTTGGCATGATAATACAAGAGTATCAGCTAATTCAAGAGATGTTCTTAAATTGAGAATTGGGTCAAAAATACGTAATCCACGTCCTAAACACCTTTTCGACATGACTCAAACTCAATTGTTTAAAAAATTTGTAGATGGTAAGGTATTAAATATTACCATTAGTCAAAGATCTTTTGAAAAGTGTAAACCATGGTATGTAAGGATTAACAAGGAAAGAATCACATGTTTTTGTAAAACTCATATTCAATTTCATTACCATTATGATGTATTTCGATCTATACATGGTACCATGCATAGTAAAGAAATGTTGCAAGAATGTGGTATAAAAATACCACCTCAAACTATAAAAGATTTCATATCAGGTTTGTTTTGTAATCCGCCTAATGATCAATACTTTCTTTTCAATGCATGTCTTTCTAGTACATGTGATATGTGGGGCAATCTTTCTTTGTTAGATGAATGTTTGCATGAAAATGCTTTGACTACTTTTGGACAACAATTAGTTGAGGTAAAAAGATTCAAAACTATTGAATATCCATTGAAGGATGGGAAGATTGGAAGAAGGTGTGATCTAGTTATAGATAAAGTTAGTTGTCATGCATTTATGGATGAGTTTAAGAGTGTGATCATACCAAAATATGTTAAACACTCTCAATATTCTAGATGGCTTGATGGATAATTTCGCATATGTAAGAATACATTTCCAATTGGTACTATACTTTTAGTTGTTGACTTTGTAGAGATCTACACACTTGCACTACAAGAAAAGGTACAACCACAATATTACAATTCAATGCAAGTAACAATTTATGTTCATATAGTTTATAGGCATGCACTTGATAGTACAGAGGAGGATAGAAAAATATTGAGAGAGTACCATTTTTATTTAAGTGATAATAAACACCATTCATCTGAGTTTGTCCAATACTGTTTCAAGGTCTTTTATGATAATTTAAAAGAGAGACAAATTCAAATGACACAACATTGGATATGGTTAGATAATTGTATAGGACAATTAAAGAATGCTAGAATGTTCTATTGGTTGAGTAGGACACATAGGGAAACTAACATCCAACATGTGTGGAGTTTTTTTGAGGCTGGACATGGTAAAGGAGAACATGATGGTGCTGGTGCATGTGTGAAGAGAGCCCTTATTAGAGAGCAATTAAAATTTGAGGAAAAAGCTAAATTAAAAAATGCACATGAGATTGTCAAATGGTGTAACAAATATTTATAGAAGAGATCAAGTAAGAACTCTACAATCAAACATTTCTTCTACCTAGTTGAAGAAAATAATATCCCTTCAAGATATGATTATGATACAATTAGTGGGTCAGCTAAATGGCATTCATTTAGGAGTTCAGATTCTAACACTTGGACTATATGGACTAGGGAGCTTGCTTGTTTTTGTCAATTTTGTCTTGCAGGAAAATGGGAAGAATGTGACAATACAGAATGGGTTAAAGATTGGCAACAAAGATCATTAGCACCTACTGACACGCATTTTGAAGATGATATAGTAAATGAAGGCCAAAATGTTACTTTTGCATTAGAAGACTATGATTGTATTTCAGACCTCATAGAACCTGGTATGCACAATTTAATTAGATTTTTTTGTGATCTCATGCTTCAATTTATATAATTTTCATATGTACACTCATGTGATTAAAGTGTTTCTATACTTTATCTTATCTTGTAGGACATGTTTATGTTGTTATTGCACCTAGTGATAATAATGAACAGACTGAGTATTGGCTAGCTAGATGTGTGGAACCTAAGAAAAAATTAACATGTCATCAAGTAAACGATGATGGTTTTGAGTATCCAATCGGGTCTGTCGTTGTAGCTGGCACCTGGCTACGTAGATACCTAACAAGAAGAAATGGTTTGCCAGTATTTGAAGACTACCAAACCAAAAAGAAGATTTTACACTATTCTCATTTGGTTGTGGTAACAAATATCAAATTAGAAAGATACAAAGGGAGACTCACCAATAAGATATTATGGACAATTTTAATGGATGAGCATGAGACAATCATAGATACATTGTAAAAGAGAGAGGATGCAGATGGTACAGTGGGATGACTACATTTAAATCAATCACATGTAAGTTTTTTCATTATTGTATTATATATATATATATATATATATATATATATATATATATATATATATATATATATATATATATATATATGTACTTATATAATTTAATTACATGTATGTTTATGTTGTCAATACCAATTTAGAGAACTTATATACCTCTTATTCAGGTCTCAATTACAATTTATGAAAATTTAAATGTTAAAGTGGATCGAACATCAACATCTTGTGCAATTTCACATAGTAAGTACATACAAATTACACATATATTTACATAGTTCAGATACCTTGAATATTAATTTATGTGTTTATTAACATGTCTGTTTTTGTTTTACATTTTTATTTTACAGGACCTCATTTGAAGAGATGTGTTGAACCAATTTTATGTTTCAAATGAGTTCACTAAACTATAAATATATCATTGACATTGTCTTACATATATTGTGAAATATGTTGTACAAACTAATTCAAAAATGAGAGTTTACTTCTATTTGAAAGTTAAAGGTATGCACTTGATAAATTATAAATTAATTGTCAATTTAAGTAATGACCTCCTATTTTGTTCCATTACTTTTACATTCAAGCATGTTTAAATTAATGTTTGTTTGAAGTTTCAAATTACTATTGATTGTAATATTAAAAACAAGTCACTTGCACATGATAATTTAAAGATCATTACTCATTGTATTGATTATATGTTAGATCATTACTCATTGTATTCATTGTATTGATTATATCTTACATTACCAAACAGCACATTAAGATCACTTATGATACATTGTTAGGTACTTTATCCATACATGTGTGTCTTAAGGGGACATGGGAGTCCTAATAGGTCATTATGTTTGTTATAGGTTATGATAGGTATTCATATGTTTACTACCACATAATAGGTCTTATTAGGTGATAATGAGTCTTACATTACCAAACAACACATTAAGATCACTTATGATACATTGTTAGGTACATTATCAATACATTTTTTAATCTAGTAGGTCAATTTTATTTGTATGAATCTCAATGCATAAATTTGATGTGATATTTATCCAATAATGCTCTATAGATAGTTAAAATTATTGTTCATCTTGCATATATACTTACAAAATGTGTCATATGTTCATGAATAAAATATGTCAGAATAAAGAAAATGGTTTGAATATACTTAAAACATGGTGAAACATAATAATATATACTACATACACAAGCATGATAAGAAGTCATAAAAAAATAGTACATGGTCTAACATACATCATAACATGATCTATGAAGTGAAAAATACATGGTCTAACATATAGTTTTAACTATCCTAACACAAAGTGTATACATCATAAAAACACAATCTATAGGTTCCAACAAGACCTAATCTATCTGATCGAATGTCCTCTTTACTCCATGTGAAGAGGACTCAGATGGATCATCATGTGTAATATGAGTCATCTCGTCATGTCGGACACCCTATGAGGTAGATGTATCACCTTGTGTAACATGAGGCACGTCTCATCATGTACATGCTTAATTGAAATGGGTCTCAAAATCTAGCTTGCAAATAAATTAAATATTCACTACATAATAAAATAAATTATACCACATGAGATGGGTGTCCCTCAATAACAAGAGGAGGTGCACTATCAAAACTACCAAATGCAGCAGTGGTGAGGTCCTGTAATTTACAATACATACATTTTTTAAATTTGATTTTAGAGAATAATGAACTATACATTATGTACATAAATCACAATACTGACCTCAAATGACGATGTAGGTACCTCTGTCTGGCCAAGTCTTGTGCTCTCAGCAACACTCGTGGTGACATAGTCCTAAAATTATGGATACATAAACGTTTAGTAAAAATTAAATATACATGAATAATTACAAAGTACATAATTTGTACACTACATTTTTTATACACTATAAATTTAACATGTATATATAATATATATATCATACCTGAGTGGTAGCCAATGTCATAGATGTGTCTACAGGTATGCTAGCATGATAATCATAAGATGGAGTCAAAAATAGACTATACCGAGGCCTGTATGGATGAGTATGATATGGCTCCTGTTCGTAAAATCAAAACACATAAAATATATATACATGTGAGTCAAAATTGTTTAGATTATAAGTTAATAATAATGTACATACATAAAAATAATACAAATTATTTGTCTTTAGTCAAAAGTTCATACCGCATGTATTTGAGGCTGTGCCTCAGTGGTAACTGGAGTAGGACTTGTACTAACATCAATTTGTGTAGATGCATATAATCCCTACAAAATCAAATAAAAAGAACATATGAGCACATGTTATTAAATTGCCTCCATAGCTAGTACAAACATGTCCAAGTGGAGGAGCATGTACCGCCTGCGTCCACTGCTGTACTAAATTGCCTGAAAGGGCACTCAAATGGTAAAAGTAGATGAAACTGCTTGATGATGGTGAGGAGCAAGTGCAACAGGTGCAGGAAGAGGTACAAGAGGCTTAGCTCGCCTGCGGTTTCTTGTTCTATCACTCAGCTTTGCCCCAGGCCTATCCTGAGGCATCCCTCTGCCAACCCCCTGAAATGCTTTCATATTAAAATAGTTGGGTTTCAAACCCAACTCAAACTCAGCCCATAAATTCCTAAGGAAGTACATGGGCACCTCATGGTTAGCATGTGGTGGATGGTCAAACACCATCCACCACCACTCCCAAAAATGTGCTACTATGTGTGGATGTGTACACCACCTAATGGAAATACGAGGCTTCTTATCAATAATTTCTTCACCCATCTTAGGGTTTACAAAATAATGTTAAAAATTTAGTTTACCTATATTCAAGTTATAAACCTCTCTATATGATAAGCTGTCAGAGCAAAAGGCATGCATACTTTCCCTCCATGATCTAAATGAATCAATGTCTAAATCAAAATGATAGATGGAGTCAACCACGCCTTGCATGCTATTTGCAAGATGTAGTAGGGGGGGGGTGCCTCTCATGTCGGATAGCCTCTATATCACACATGAGGTCATTAAGGTTACGCCTCATGGTCTCGTGGAGCTCATCTGTGGTGGGTGGTGGAGGTGGAGGTGGATGGGGCAGAGGTGGAGGTATGGAAGGGGGAGGGGATGGCGGTGGGTCCATCAAATATAATCTGCATATATGTTTAAACAGCATAAAACATGACAAAAATACATCACAACATAAAACATGACAAAATTACTATTTAATAAAATTTAAATCTAAAATTTATCAATTAGATCTATATAAATGTGCATATATTTATTAAAATCATATCAATTAAATAAATAAAGTTAAACACTTAAGTCAAATTAAACATTAAATACCAAATTTTTAAGTCTAATCATAAAATAATAGTCCAAGAAAAAATATCTAGGTTAGTTCAAGGTTTCTTTTCTTAAAATAGGAGCCACCAAGCTAATTTTGCTTTCATGTACACTTATTTTGTGACACTGGGGGATTGTATGAACTCATTATGGATTATACATGTTCATGTCAGGATGAAACAAAGTTAAGATTATGACAAGGTTATGGTTTATAATTTTGTTATGTTAACGATTTTCATGATGGCTAAGCTTAAAATTATTATAATGTTTACGATCCTTTAATGTTAGGGAACTTACCTAGGATTATGGTTTTAGTTAGAATTATATTTAGATTTCGAATATTTATTATGGTCCTATTGTTTATAGGATATATAATAGATGGCGTTAGGACAAGAGTTAAGGTTACAATTATCTAATGAAAGCTTAGAGATAGAATTATGATTTGATTAAAAAATATTTATGATTGTAGTTTGAATCCTAACTATTATTCGCTTTTTAATGCAAACTACAAGTGTAGATCATGTCAGGTAATGAACTAATACATGTGAACCCTATCCCTAACCATATAATAATCCTAATTCTAATCATAATCCATAATTCATTACCTTATGAAGCTTTGGCTATCCATTTTATTGCTAGAGTAATCCCTTGGCTATCCACAAAATGTTCCTAATATATTTATATAGAAGACCAAACTAATTTAAATAAAATAAGCCGGAAGAAGAGAAACTTACACCCAATATTCAAGGAGAGAATCTTTTAACATACTTGAATTCTACCAACCAAAGTGAGATAATTAGAGTTCCAGTTGTTGAGTTTTCCAAAGATTTTCTTGTTGATATAAAGACACATTTCATTTATATGTTAGGGTTTACTATAAATGGAATCCCTAGGTACCTAACCACTTAATTATGAAATCTCCATCCAAAACCATATTTACTACACAAGGTAGGGAACTCAATATTTAGCCCCAATAAGATAGATGTAGAGACATAAATGTTACTACCCGATACAAAGAAAAGAGGTCCAATTTGATCATTAAATGACTCGTGTTGCACTCTTCTAGCTTAAAAAGAATACAAATATATTATCAAAAAAATATGTATGTTGGATACTTATTTATTATTTGGAGAGTAGATCCTCTAACTTTTAGAGACAACTGGTTATCTCTAAGGAGATAATGTAATAAGTCAATGTTCAACAATAAAAAATAAAGAGGATGCAAGAGGACACGCTTTCATAATTGATCTAGAGAGTCCTAAAAATTATGATCTAACCCCATTAATTTCTTTACTAAAACCTTGACACCAATCATAAGAGAGGACACCATTTGACATTTAATATTGGATGGAGGGCTTGCAACCTCATCATAGTGAAACTCCATTCCACCCTTTTGTAGACATTTTCATAATCAATTGCTTGAGCATGCCTACACTCTATCCTAGAAATGTTTCTCAATCCAAAGTCTTCCAATAGGTTATCAAGTTCTCCAATATGCATAAATATCCTTAACAAAACACTTTTGCGTAGGGTTAATGATCTTGGGTAGGATATCTTCTAGTCTAGAGGCTAAGACCTTGGAAATAATTTTTTTGTATGATATGTATTTAGGAGTGTCCTATCTCTAATTTTTAATGATATTCTTATCTCCCCTTGGGGATCAATTGATTACTTGACCTAGGGATTTTATGAGCCCTTCGTTGATCACTTGATCAATTTTATGAGCCCTCCATTGATTACTTGACGTAGGGATTTCTCATTACTAATTTTTTGGATGGAGGAGCTGATTAATGATAGAAATGGGTTTATCACTTGGAATAATGATTCTTCATTCTAGGAATGATGGTTCTCATTTTATCCCTATCTTCTAAATCATTTTGAACTATCATCATCTTCTAACCAAAAAAAATGATAGTAAAATTAGGAAAAAGATCTTACTATATATATCACTAGGGGGCAATATAAGGCAATATTTTTTTATGTGGCCTTCCATTCTGCAAAGGCAATAAACATTTAGGCTACCCATACAAGAAAATAAGAAACAAATAGGGGAATCTCCAGTCTCCAAAAAAAACTTTTAGGTACTTCCAACCCAAGATAAATAGAAATTAGTCCACCCTAACATAATTATCTAGTTAGGGATTGGGGTGTTAGAGTGCTTCAATACCCTCCTAATTAGATATTATATGATGAATACTCACTTAGGATATAAAGGTTTAGGCATCCAATGGAAAGAAAAGTTATTCACTTCTTTAGATATATTCTTAGGCATCCAAGGGTGTAGTTCGGGCTCCTACTCGCACTGATGTGGACACCTCCACCTCTTGATGGTGAGGGAGGGTTACTTAATTAGATACCTAATTCGTTCAAGTCTCTTCTAATTTTTTTATGATGTATCATTTTGAGACCTTGATATCAATGTTTAATTAGTTTTAGGATCAGGGTTCAATTTGGTTTGTACTATTTGATTAGGTTTACATGTTTAGGTTTCAATTAGGACAAGATTTAATAAATTGAATTAAGTTTTAAAGTGCTAAATTTGGTTTTAGATATAGAATTATAGTTAGAGCTTTTAGATTAAAAACCAACATTAATTCAAAAAAGTTAGGTTTGAATTTTGTTTTAAAGTGTTCAATATATTATTGAGTTCTAGTTTAGGGTGATTTGGTTTAGTCTTAAGGCCAACGTTTAACTTGGTTCAATCTTAGGGTAATGGTTCAATTTGGTTAATGGTTGGGGAAAGTATTTAAGGTTAAATTCAAGGTTTCTACTATTAAGTTGGGATATATAATTAGGTTTATGATCATGGTTTAAATCAATTTGGTTTATATGTATAATATTAATTAGTTAAGGGCCAGGGTTACCTTTCAATCTAGTTTGATATATTCAATTTGGTTTAGGGTTAACCCAGG
>CM053784.1:748246424-748256424 GCA_028749045.1 Cupressus sempervirens
AAATTGGAAATTACATTATATTCTTCAAAAGTGTTGGTCATTGTTGGACAATTTTTGCTCGTATGTGATCTCTCACACATATAGAGAAAGTAATAGATTAGTTGACTACATGGCAAATGTGGCAATTGATAAAGATCTAGTGAATATTGTTCCTAATTCTAAAAACTGAATTGTATTCCTTGCTCTTTTTCAAATTGTTGATCAAGAAGGCACCTCTTTACTTCATCATTCATCCATCTCAACATGACAAGGCTGTATATATACTATTACTTTAGGGTTAGATTTAGATGCATCTTGGTATTGACAGTTTGGCAACTCTATGTGATTAATTAGCTATACGCTCATCTCTGCCAAATGCAACTCATGGTCAGTCACAATGATTGATTGGTGTGCCTAGTCAATGTCCTAGACTAAATTTGTAAAGGTTTGATAGCTATTATGAATTATGATGTAAACACTTATAAGGCAAGAGCCTACGACAAGAGGATAACTTGTGACTCTTTTATCTAGGAGGTCTTGGGTTCGAGTCTATTCAAACTTAATAATCAATTGATCACAACGTATAATAATAAGTAATCTTGACTTCAACCTCTTTCGATAAAAAAGAATAAACTAGCAATTGCACCTTAGTGTGCAATAGGTACATCATATCATCTAAGTTTTTATCCAGTTGTCTGTCTCTCCAATTCATCCTCTCTATATCTCCTCACATGCCTAGAAATTCCTCTATCTATTTGTCTCATGCCTATCACTCTATATTTATCTTTATTCCTATCATCCTCTCCCACCTTCACATCCCTCTTCTTTTGAGACAATTGAAAAATAAAATAAACACTAATGATCAATGAATAGATCCAAACAATTGTATAGTCAGCTATGTATCTACAAATATGAGACAAATGGAGGGAACCCCAGGATCTCATAAGGATGTGTTCAATAATTCATGTTCAATTATTTGTAACAATAAGTGTGACTAATAGGGCATAGAAGTCTGGTAAGATATCCTGTAACATAATTGAATGGTCAAATTACCTAAAGAAGAGTGATGGTCAAGATGAAACTTTTAACCAAATCTGAAGACATGCATTGAAAAAATGTAGATAAACATGGCAATGGTATTAATTAAAAAAAGACTTGATAAAATCAATATTCTCTCCCTTTCTCATTTCCCTCTATTGTTTATCTCTGGAATATTTATCTCTTCTACCTCTATTTATCTCCCCCCCCCCCCCACTCTTTCTTGATATCTCACTTTTCTTCTCTAGGTATATTTATTTTTTCTACCTCTACCTAAACTCATCTCCTCTCTTTCTTTATTTAATTTTTGGATCAATTCAAAGTTAAAGAAATTGTAATTATTATTTTTAATTTTATTTATAAAATAATAGATATATCACTTTTCTTGTCTAGGTATATTTATTTGGTCTAGCTCTACCTATACTCATCTCCTCTCTTTCTTTATTTAATTTTTGGATTAATTCAAAATTAAAGAAATCGTAAATATTATTTTAAATTTTATTAATAAAATAATAGATATATCACAATCAAATTAGTACTTGTTCAACAATAAACTTAAAAGTAACAAACAAATATAAATGTAATCCTAAATTTAATTAATTCTTTAAAATTTTAAACTTAAATCAAATAAAAAATTAACTTATTACAAAGACAAAAATAAAATTCATAATACCAAAAACTTAAAGAATAAAGTAAAATAAAATCTATTTAAAAGGTAAAAGTTAAATTGCAATCTTACATTTAAGAAAAGATATTTCCATGTATTTTGTATATTAATTATTTATAAAAGATACCAATAAAAACTATTTTAAAATTGTATGTGAAAATTTTAAACTATTTAGAATATAAAAGAAAAAATTACTAAATATTTACCATTATAGCACATTATCTAAATATATGTATGTATGTATTTTTAAAAATTGTATAGTTGTTATTTAAAAACAAAAAATAATATAAAAATTATTTATTTTCTATATTACATATATTTATTATTATTTTGATAATTTATTATTATTATCTATACTATATTTGTTATTATATTAGATTAAATTAGTATTATATAGTATATTAAAAATTGTTCTATATCATTGTTTATTGGACGCACATTATTATCCTTATACTATATCATAGCTATCCTTATATAAAAATATTATTTAAATGGTACTATTATTGTATAATTATAAAAGATCAACATTTTGTACCATTTAATTATCAATCTTTTTAAATTAACAATACTCTATATTTTTATTGTATAACTACAAAGACTGAAATCCAACCACAGAAGATATCGCGCTGGATGTCTTGGACTTTCTCAACTTTTCATTTATGATGCTTGAAGTACTGATTGAACGACTGAGATTTCATGGATGGTCGTCCAGCTTTATCCTAGATTTTCAACCATCGATTTTCAAAATCAGGTCCTTCACATCATATTGGGAAGGCCTATGGCCTAAGAATGATAAATTTCATATATAAACTTACATTTAACAACATTTAAGACTATCAACATGATCAACTTTATAGAGACACTTTGTATTGGAAAAAGAGAACAAAAGAAACATAGAAACTTTCAGCTTGATGTTATGAGCAATAGATACAAATTTACACAATAGCTTGACTCAACAACATTCCTTAATGACCTCTAATTAAATTGACGACAAACTACTTCATGATTGACAACACACACAAATAAACTCGACAGCTGACAGAAACTTATGACACCTAACTCAACACATCTCATTCAAACTAAAACTCTTCGACTCCAACACTCCGTTCATGGAAATGCCTCTAGACCATATACACCAAGAGAATTTCATTTGCCTTTGCCCCCACCTCCTCTCTTGCCTCCACCCTTGCTGGCGGCGGACTGCATGCGGGCAGCAACGGCGCCTTTCTGCGTCTGCCCAACTGCCTTTGATTCTGCCCTCTGCATTTCTGATGCAGCGGAGTGAGTGATTGGCTTATTCGCCATATCTTTGCTTGCGTTAAACACTTCTCCATAGCGTACGGGACCCCCCTTACTCATCTTTGTCGTTTTTAGTTATCTGTATCTCTGTGTAATTCAGATTGAAAGGCTGAGGCGTTATATAGAGTGGCTAAACCCTAACATGATTCATGGATTGGATCAAGTGGTAAGGAAAGGAGAGGAGCGGTAATGGTAAAGCAACGTGTCACTTGTTGCATGAAATGGTAAGGAAAGGAGAGGACTTATCATGAAAGTTAACAGCAGAATATCTTTCAGTCTTCCTTCTGATTGGACTGAACAAACACTTTTGCTTTGAGTTGATATATATGGGTCATGTGGGTGTGATAAAAGTTTAGAGTAGAATAACTTTCAGTAAAGATTTTTCAAGTGTCTGCCTGCTCCTTCTCTATTAGTAGACTGTATTGTTTCAGTCTTTCCTTTGGACTGAATAAACACTTTTGCTTTGAGTTGATACGTATGAGCCATGTGGGTGTGATAAAAGTTAAGAGCAGAATATCTTTCAGTCTTCCCTCTCATTGGACCCAACAAACACTTTTGCTTTGAGTTAATATATATGGGCCATGTGGGTGTGATAAAAAAGGAACATGCCATGTGGGTGTGATAAAAGTTAACAACAGAATATCTTTCAGTCTTCCTTCTAATTGGACCGAACAAACACTTTTGCTTTGAGTTGATATATATGGACCATGTGGGTGTGACAACATTTTCTTTAATGCGCCACTAACTGTTATTTTATTAATTTATTACATAGTGGAGTGGGAGCTAGGGTAGTAACACAATTGGCATCCTATGTTTGATTTGTTGTTGATGTTGTCAAAATCTTCATAGAAATCTTGGTCTATTCCAACTTCATTGTTTAGAGTGGTTAAATCTTTCTTTTAGAAGATAGATTGAAGCAAGTATGAGAGTATGGTTTAATGTGAGGGTTGAGAATGAGGTAGTGGTGGATGGTCAGTTTTTTGTATTGGTATCCACACATCCTCTATCAATGAGAAATACTATTTAATGAAATACACCAAGATCTCATCCACGCCATCATTTGCCCCTCTCTCTCTCTCTCTATCTATCTATATATATGTTGGTGTAAATAAGTATTTACTTATTACACTTACTTAAGTTTACTTAGGTTAATGCATTAGTTAATTATTTTACATTGTTTTATTATTTTTATTTGTGAGACACTTAGGAGTTTGCACACCTTGTGAGTTGTCATGTTGATAACACAGGAGTACGCAACTCTATTTGAGTACATGGTGTCTACAACACTGATTTGTGTGTCCCACCTTTGTAGACTTATCCTCACATCACTGCACTTACTTTTGTGCTTAATGGAAGATAACTCATATCTGGTGGACATGTGCTTGGTTGTATGACACATCATGATGCTAACTTCTATGCATTCTAGAAGCTCTCTTGAGGCCTTTATATACAGGCACTCCTAGTGTGTTGAACATCACATTCTGAACAGAGCAATGCATTCGGACGTACTCTGATTAATTGATCATATCCATTTTTGGTCTACAATTGTGCTTGTGTTTGAGTTCTTAGTTCTTGGGTGAATTTTGCCCTTAGGCAAATTCTTACATAGTATTAGAGCATAGAGATTTTCTCATCACAAGCCGTTCGAGACCTCTTGCTTGTTTCATCACCTCAGCTCGAATCTGGAGTGCTGCAGAAATTGGAAGCGTTCAGCATCAGATCTGACCTCTTCATTGCATCCACAATGCTGAACTCGTGAAAATTGACTATAAGCACACCTACCTTAGACCAAAAAATATTTAGCAAACACCCCGGATCTGCCAATTTGGAAATTTATTTATTCATCGCAGGAATATTCGAAATTTTAATTGGGCAGTGGCCGTATTGAACTAATTGATGGCCTTTATTATTGCATTCACGGCGACCTAATTTGCGTTCCGCCCTGCCAACCTCCGGCCACATCCTCCACCGGCTGCTCTCTGATCAAATAAGTGCGGAGGCTTGTTTTTATTTAGCGCTTTGAGCGCCATCCCACTGCGTGTGGAATTAATCTACCTTCTGCCCACAGCCTCTGCGAAGAATTCCGACCGCTATTTGAAGTTTCCAGCCCGTGCTCCTCCCAACCCTCTGGCAATAGCAGAGATTTCGTCGGCTTTGGCTTTCTCGGCGGCAACTGCTTTTCACACACCGGAGGCATAGTTTCAAAGATATCCGACAGTTGCAGTGGAGATTCTCATCTGCGCAACCGTTTCTCCAGCGTCGACAATTGTTTTTCGGTAGCGATATCAACACGTGTTGACTGCATCTTTTTTGGCAGAGGTCTGCAATTCTCTGGCGTAGTGGTTTTCCCTTTGGCGATAGCCGTTCTCAGACTCCCGCCCGTGAGGATCTCCGGCATCGTAGAAATTTTGGTGTCGAACAAAGTTTTTTCCGTGCACAGACTTCTTCTGGCAATGTTTAGGGTTTGATTTCGGCGTCTCACTGCTTTTCTACATTCGCGACCTATAGTTTTCGACACCGGCAATTGCACAGATAGTTTCCCGGCAGTTGCTGCACATTTTCGGCAAAACCCCCACAGCACCTTTCTCTGCTCCGGCACGTTCCAAACCACCAGCAGTTTTAAACAAACTCGCACCCAGCAGGTGCCACGAAGGACCTGCCACCTCGGTTCCACCACGCGGGACAGCCACCGTCCACGCTGTCTATTGCCACGTGGCCAATTTAAGTGACTCAGCACCTACAGTGACACGTGTGCTGTACAGTCACTCCGCGATAGCCAAATCAACTCTACTGGTACTACCACCTCACCAAGTGGAAATCGGATACGTTTGTCACGTCATCGTACGGACCGCCACGTGCATGTCCGTGCATAAGATCTTTTAGTTATTGGTTGAAGTAGGCTCAATTTAAAGTCTTCATAATCCTATAAGGTTTGTTGATTACATAATTCAAGTGTAATTGTATAGATATATATTTTAGATTTGGAGGATACTATTAAGGGCATGCATTTCTTCTTTGATAATAGTGAAATAAATTTTGCATGCATTAGAACTCCAATTAATTTTAGGTTAGAATGACAAATTTCAAATCAAAATGATGCATAATCTTATCTTCTTAAAAATGTAAAAAAACATATAATAACTCCACTACATTAACATTGTATAGAAAATAAAACAAAGAATACATATTTCAAATTCAATAAATTTAAAATATTATTACAATTTTTTAAAGCTTATTAATTTTCTCTTCCACTACATCATAATAATTCATGTAAACAATGTACCATAAATAATAGTAAATTTTCTATTTGTCTTTATATTATATTCCTAATACAAAATAAAATATATATTTAAAAAAGAAAAACTAAAAATATAACTTTATTTTATATTCAAATCAAAAAAATGTAAAGACATTAATCTCGTAACCACAACTATAAGAAATTGATTAATTTTGATTTATTATTTTATTTAACTTCTATAATATTAATTAAACATATTAGAAGTGTAAAACTAGATCCCTAATCCTCTTTCTCTAACCCTATCTGATGTATTTGGTTAAATTATCTGGTGAGCATTGTTGGTAAATAGATTTGTCCTTCCTTATTTCTTAAGGATATGACTTTTAGTGCCCAAATCGTGAACAATATCTAGTTACAACAGTTGAAAAGTCGTTCTCTGATTATTGGCTTTTCTCTGAATTGGTAGGTACAGCTCCCTTATGGAATAATACGCAATGAATTATGTTTTGATCCTACAACTAACACAGGGTATGCTCTTAACCCGAGAGTAGAAGAGGCAAACCGAATTAAGCCTAAGCAGAACTTAATTTAGGTAGGGTAAACTTTCTAGTCTATGAACCAAATGATAGAACTCACACATCCTATGAATTCATACACTTAGCATTCAACTAATCTACAACAACTATTAACAAAGATGTAAATGGAATAATAAAAAAAGGTCTAATGAGTCCTTCTCTGAATATTTCATAGCACATCCTATTGGGTTTATCCACAACCTTGAAACAAAGGAATGAAACAATCCTTTCCATCCTACTATAACTTAGTTTAAGAGAAAGAACCAACTAATTAACAACTATCAACTTACTGGAATAGGAAATAATTGACATAAAATACTCTTCAATTGACTGCAACATCAAGTATCCTATACCAAAATTTGTCGAGCTTTCATTAATCATTCAACTTCATACATATAGAGTTGAGAGACGACCGTTACAATAGGAATTTTAATCAGTTCATCTTCTAAGGATGACAAATGGCAAGATGAAAGATTGTTGTATTAAAAAATTTGCAAAATTTACATCAGAAAATGAAAAGGGAGTGTCAACTGAATCACTTGGACTTCTTTCTCTTTTCAGTTTTTGCAATATATGTCTTAGCAGCAACTATAATTGGAATCATTTCTTCGTGACTGGGCACATGTACATTAGTGAATCTTAAGAGCCACTTCGAATGCTCTCAAGCCAGCTCCTTCACTGCATTTAGCTGACTTGTCAATTCTCTAGCAGCCACATGTACGTATCCACCAAGCATCAGCAACTCTACCACTTTGTTTTGATTACTTGAAGTCATTCTAGATAGATTACTCAAGTATGTGGAGAAGCTGTTTTTCATTACTTCTACCCCAATGAGAGCTTTCCCTTGCCCACTGGTTTGTGGGTCAATGTGTAATCCTCACATGAGTTCAAATGCTCTGTCTTGGGTCTCCCTCACTTTTCCCCCTATTTCTTTGAGTCCCTCTTCAGCCTCTTGAATCATCTCTAGTTTAAATTGCATACTTTGAAGCCATTCGAATAGAGGCTCAATCTCGTTCTTCAAAGTCTTTGCTTCAATTGCCTCTTTTGTCTTCATTTGGATGATCATTTTCAACAGAGCAATACATTCATCATATCTTGCCTTCTCTGTGGCCAAAGTGTTGTGATTAGATATGATATTATCCTTCTCAGTTTCCAATCGAAGGATAATATTTCCAATTTGATCGATCAAAGCAATTCCATCTGCATTTAGTTTCTCAATCCATTCTCTTTTGATCTGACCAAAATGCCTATCTTTCTGAAGCTGTGAGATGAAAGCTTGCACTTCTTCTACTATGGGGTTCTCAGTAACAGACACACCAGTAAAGGTTGCCAATGGAACAACTAACTGCCAGATAAATCTTTTCAATTCTTCAATCTCAGCTTTCATCTTAATTTTTGACAATTTGAGGTTCTCCAATTGTTCTTCTATCACCTCATTACTTGATCTCCATACGCCCAACTTTGTATCATGTCTAGCCTCTCCAAGATCAATTGAATGCAGAGCAAAATCATTGGGTGTCATGTCCTCAATTCTTCCTGCTTTGTTTGGCTTTGCTACCTCCATTGTTAAGTGTCCTGTTTTTGGATCTTGCCCAAGTATTGATAAAGTCTTCTACTTCTTAGCAAATTAGGGCTTGTCCTCATTAAGAAGACATAGGTGACTTAGCATTAGGTATGAATCAATGGTTGTGATTCATCCAATTTTCCATTTAAACCTTCCCTTTACTTGATTGGCTACAAGCAATTCATATGGATTCCAACTTAAGATTCGTTCTTATCTCCAAAATATCGTAATTCAATCTTTAAGTCAGCTCAAAAATGGTTTACACATTTGTTTGCACCATTACAAACAACTATGAAAAAATTGTCTTACTCGGCATATGAAGTCTCTGATACTCGACACATACTAATTTCTATACTATAACTCAGCATTTGTATCACTCGGCATGCACTATGGACTCGGTTCCTAAATCACTCAACATACACTATCTGCTATGTACTTGAGTGACTTGGCACATGAGTGGCTCGACACTCATGGTGGACTCAGCATGCTCTATCATATACATGTTCTACTCGAAATGTGTTACTTGTTCAGCATGAACTAAGTAAATGACTTAAGTGTGTGGAAACTATCTAGTCAAAACTAGTTTGAGATCAACAATCTCCCCCTTTGACATGAGTGTTAAAAACACTTGGCCATGCATTAATATCCTTTATCCTTATGACCATAACATATCTCTTATTCGACTTATGTACAAAACTTCAAAACTTCAAAATTTTGTAATAGCTTATATACCTCAAAATCTTATAACTCCCCTTGAGTTGATAGATCTATTTTGTGTTCAAAATTATGTACTCCTGCTAAGTAAATGTATCTTAATTGATACTCTTTAACTTCTTTGACTTGCTTGTTTTTCTTTGCTAGTTGATACTCTTTCATTTCATCACCCCCTTTGCTCTCTATCTCCTTTATATCTCCCCTAAATTCTATATCTCCCCCTTTTTGACATTAATGTCAATGGGCTATATATACACGTATAGTGTGTTTGTCCAAAAATCATTTATGGACCTCTAGTATAATCTTGAGAGTTGCATCCCAATTTTCACATGCTACATCCAAAGACTTAAGTTGGATGGCCAGCTCGGCAACAAGGTGTACTAGGTCATCTAATGTTGAAACATTGGGGTCTTTCTTGATAAGAGTTTCAACATAACCTAATTCCTTGTGCAAAATCTCCATGTGTGGGGTTAATATTGTTTGGATGCTAATCAGTTTTGCCCTTATATTGGCTTCATCTATAGATAATGTTGCTAACTGACTCTAGATTTGTAGCAAAGCTCTAAAGTTCCATTCACTTTGACCTAGATTCATAGGCAATTTTGCACCTGATGAATTAGTTTGACTTTCTAAACTCAAAATGTGACTTCTTATCTCTTGTGTGAAGAGTGTTGGATTGTATAGTTTTGTGTAGAGTGAGAAAATGTTCTCAAGTACCTTCTTCACAACCTCAACCTTAGTTGCCAATGCAACTTGTGTGAGTGCTATGTCACCTGATATTTTCTCATTTACTTTATTCTAAAATTTCTTTTCAGACCATTCTAGCAATTTAGCATTTATGTCAAGGTCTACATCAATAACCTTTTCCACTATATTTTTCAGTTGTTCAATGAGTGCCTTTGTCTCATCAAAAGTAGGCAAACTAA
>CM053784.1:748261424-748356424 GCA_028749045.1 Cupressus sempervirens
GTACATGAGAGGTTTTAAAATTTACCTTTATAGCCAATTAGAAATTGATAATAATAAAAATTATTCAATAAATATTTAAGGAAAAATATTTTTGTCAATCTTTGGTGTGTTAGGTAACTTCATTTAAAAGATTTTACAAAACATCATTTATTTGTGTTAAATTATGGTGTTCATACACGAGTGTAGTATGGTCCCAAAACAAGCATTTTGAAAAAGTGGGTTTTAAAGATCCATACCAAGAAAAAAACCTATCATATGAGCATACAAATAAATTACATATTCAAAAAGTAGATTTCGATCACTACAATTTTTATTTCTGATTTTTTATATATATTCAATCTTTAAATGCCTCAAATTTTGACATCAATTGACAAGAGATATAAAAAAAAGGAAAAAAACAATACCACTTTTTTTCCAAAAGTAAGACCCAGCTTCTTGCACTTACCCATCTTACTAGACCCATTATTATAGCTAAGTTTTTTTTCAACTCCTCTAATAGGTGAGATTCCTGATGCTCTATCTCAAGGAGGCGATGCAGCTCCATGACTACACTTTACATTGCTTGACCCCCCAGAAGGGCACAGATTAGCCCCCCATCACCACCTTCTTCTACTCTTGTCTTTGACGAGGGGGCTGAAGTGGACCTCCAATGCCAACAATACCATGGGTCACCATTCTAGAACATTGAGGCCTCACACTACGTTTTATACTACTACTACTCATACTCTTCAGCGGTACCACTACCGCAACTTGCAGTGACATACCAGAGGTCCTCCCTACCTAGATACGTCTCATTCAATGTTGGAGTTTCTTTCAATGAAGGAATGATCCCTAGTTATTTTCTCCTTGATGGCTCCTTTGTTGCTTTGTTTATTTTGTTCGCGCATGCTATTTCCTAGACACTATTTGGTGTCTTGTAGTTCGTTGCTTCTTTGGTTGTATTCTCTCAGTCCCTTAAACCCTTGGTGGTCTTTTGTTGGACATTAATAGATTTATCTTATCTTATCTTATCTTATCTAATCTTATCTAATATAGTTTTTTGATATGTTATGTTTATTTTAATAGAAATATCACGAGTATATGCTTTTCTAATATTATTGTGGTTCTTATATCTTAAACATAGCCCGATTTTAACCAAAATATCCACAATACATTACTTGATATATATTCATTTAGCCTAAATAAAAAAACACCTTTCTCATATTAACAATAAATTTATTGTAACTCAATAATTTGGAGATAATGGAGGAACAAATTAAAGATATTAAGACTCAAATTTTGGCTAAGGAAGACAAGGTTGAGATGGTCAATTCTTGGGCAAATATGAAGGCCAACCAATATCAAATTAATAAGAAATTTTAGAACTCGGTCACTTATAGGAAGATGATAATAGAAAAAAAAAATACTCTTTCCCTAAAAAATTTACATGCAGAGCTAGATGATGAGAATGATAAGCACAAGAAATGGGAGGAAAGCCTCCTAGTGACACTCAAAGGTTATGTAAAGACTTCTATTGATGCTTTTATGGGTCTTCCTCCCAAGAGTAACTCCTTCTTAGAAAACATGAAGAAGTTTAACAAGGATTGGAAAGGGGTTTCCATCCCCTCTGTGTAATGCCTTGCTAGTTGCCTTCTGTGTTGCTTTTTGTTTCTTGGTTATATTGCTTGTAGTTTTTTTAGTTTAGTGTTAGTTGGTTGAATTTGCTTCTTGTGAAATTATTTTATTTTGTCTATTAGACTTAATGTTACTCTAAATTTTGATCTGGAAGTCCTATCTCGATTGAATTATCATAAAAAATAATAACATACATCTAGAAATTCCTTTAAATAGTACTCGTAAGACATAATTTAGATCCCTAATTTTCAATTTGGAAGCCCTTATAAATCCATCCCATGAATCTAATTGTTTGATAAAGTAAGATTACAAACCATCCTTTATTAATCTTTTGTAAAGAATGCAAACATAAAACTTTTGTGTAATATGAATTTTATAATTATTTGTGATCTTAAGTTTTAAATGTTTATATTCAATGATTACATTATTCTTCTATAATTTAGTATTTTATATAGATAATCTCATTGGATAGTAAGCTAGGGTGGTTTAGGATCCTCATGGAATCTAATTATTTGTATTATCCTCTTCCAATTACCATAACGTAAGCAAGGCTATTTCTTAGTTGGATTAAAGGCTAAGTGAATGCTTTGTCAGGATCCTATTGTCATGCATTATGGGTTAATTGATAAGAAAATTGAAATGGCTATTTTATAATTTTAATAGATTCTTGATCATACAAAGCTCTAACAATTGATTTTAAAACTCTTCATCGTCAATTTTATATATATCTGTGTGTGTGTGTGTGTGTGTGTGTGTGTGTGTGTGTGTGTGTGTGTCTGTGTGTGTTGATGGAGTGTTCAAACCTGTGATGCAACCCAACAAGGCAAGAAGCCTTTGAACTACCAACCAGTGAAGGCCACCACATAGATTTTTAGGGACCCGATAAGGGCCCACTCATGCCTAAAACCTCTTTGGCTTAGAGCCAAGAACTGAGGGGCATCCATTCCATCAAAATCACCCTAGGCATGATCCTGACCTCATCTCTTATGATGTTAGAGCCTTGCACAAAGCAAGACTTGATCCCTGGTGGGCTCTTTGTGGGCCCTTGGTCAATTATATATTTGATTATTCATCAAATAAAAGATCATTTTTAGTCAAAAAATAAATAAAAAATTTATTAAGCTAATTCATGCACATCATAAATATAATGGAAATGCCAACCATGTTGAAAATTTCATTTACAATAATAGATAATATAGAATGACATTTTGTAATTGAATGAGTGGAAATCATGTAGCTTTTTATCTTAACTTAGATTTAAAAACCGTAATCAAGATTTAAGTCAAATTGATTGAATCATTAGAAATACATTCATAAGATTTATGGTAAACTCTCACCACCTAAAAATATAGAAGATATAATTTCTATTGAACTCATACAACAACTATAAAAAGATGTCTCTACAAATCGATACTCATAAATTGGAGACAAAACAACTTACCATACAATATTTTTATATTATAAAAATGACAAAACATTTGAATAAAAAATGTAATGGAGATGAATAGAGATTAAAAAAATAGAATAATAACATGCAACCCTTCAAGACCATAAGATCATATAACCTACATGACAAACCTTAATGCACCCAAATTCAAATATATATATATATATATATATATATATATATATATATATATAGAGGTAGAAATATATAGATAAAAGTACAAATAAAGGTACAAATAAAAGTAAGTACAAAAGGCATTTTTGGTTATATTCACCCAAAACATATTAAAAAATATTGAGAATAATTATTAGAAACTTTCTTTGGAACAAAAATTTTGATGGTAAAAAATGGATTCCACTAATATCTCTACCAGGGATGACTCTTAATAAGTATTATACGGGATCAGGCCTTCATGACATTGCAAAAAGAAATTTGGCATTTGGGGCTAAATTAGTGTGGCAACTATATAGTAAACTAGATCTTCCCTGATGTAAAATGGTGTGCTAAGCATTTGGATTCCATGGACCCCATTACAGTGTTCACAGTTGCCAATTCTCCAAAAGGATCTGAGATGTGGGAGTTCATGATGTCTTCCCATCACCTAATTATAGACTAAATATCATGGGGAGTGCTTAATGGTAAGGATGTGTTGTTCTGGCTAGATTCTTGGAATGGATTTGTTCTATTAATTCATGATAGTCGATTCCTTGAAATTCATGAATTAGTTTTTGAAATCTGGGGTAGTAAATTAGTTCATTGTATTGATCATGTGGATATTATTTCAAGGTTTATTGGAAGGATACTAATCTCTTTCCCATTGATCATGTCTCTAAATCTTTACTCAAAATCACCTTGAATAATAGAACTATTTTCCTTTTGGCACAATCAGATAGAGTTGTTTGGCTTCTTTCTAAATCTGGCCAATCTTCAGTCAAAGCTAGTTATCAAGCTCTCCAAGCTCGTGATCACCAACTTGGTCCACAAAGGGCTTATAAGTTTTGCTGGAGTAACAAAATTCTACCAAGGGCCCATACATTTACTTGGTTGGCACTAAAGCATCGAGTATTAATAGGTAATAGGTTATGGAAACTAAAAATATCTGATCACATTCATTATGTTTTTTGTGGTGATGCTCTCGAGGATGTTGATCATTTATTCTTACTTCGCCCCTTTACATATGATTGTTGGTGCTATATTTTTTATAAATTACACTATTACTTTCCTATCCCCTCTAAGCTTTGAGATTTTTTGCAATCTTGGCTGACTCTATACACAGACTCCTTATTTGCTAATCTATGGGTCTTTATACCAACCATTGTCATTTGGTCTATTTGGTGGGAGAGAAACAAAAGAATTTTTTGAAAGGTTGCCTCTACTATCCAATTGTTTTAGAAAAGATTAGTTTCTTCAATTTTAGAATCATTAAATTCATTTTCTTCCAATATTTCCTCAAGTTCTTCTCAATTCTCATCCTGGGATAATGACATCCTTAAACTATGGTCTGGTCTAAGAATACCATCATTTCACCATATTGTTAATGATATGATGAACGGATCTAGACTAATTACAGTAGTGAATGCTTAAATAAAATCAAATTAAATAAATCACAACTTAGCGGAAGTCTTAATACATTTACTATCAATGAAATTAGAACTGAAGGTGAGAAACAGAATTGAGAGAGAAGAAGATAACAAGATGCAAACAGAGTTTGATTTCAGAGTTCACCACAAATGTGGCTACGTCTCCGAGTCGGCTCCAATAGAGTATGACCAATCCGATTAATCTGCAAAATAAATTACAAATGCAACAAGACTTATTCCCTTAAACACATCAACATAACATGCCCTCGACATGCAGAATAGTCTTCAAAAATCTCCTGAGCATTCTCCTATTCTCACCACCTGAATAGAAAAACTACCACCATCTCCACTCTCACCTCACACCCCCTTTTATACATAAAATTTTACTCAATTTGGTTCATAACCAAATGATTTACAAAATATTCCTTATCTCTCCATAATATTTTCAAATCTCCCCTAATCTTTATTTTAGCCCTTTTATTTATTATTTACGGGCTTTTGTTGTTACAAAGGATTAATAAGGGAAATTAGTTTAACAAATAACCTCATTTTGAATAAGGTTGGTGGGTTGAGATAATGTTCAAATTAAACAAGCGTCATTTACCTCCTAATCGCTATCGATAGCGCATCGGTGGCATGCAATTTTGGTGGGCCGGTGGTTGCGGGTTCAAAGCCCACTGTCAGCATTTTATAACCAATTCTCAGCACCAATAAGTGAAAAGAAACCACCGCCCAAGTGAAACACACAGTCAGGCACTATGTTTAGCACCACAAGTCGGGGGTTCGAATCCTCCAACAAACAAGATTTTGTTTGATTTTAATCAAATCAACCGAAGTATGAAAGAGAGGCCATGTGGCGCAACCTTATTCGCCCATGGAGATGATGTGATACATGCTGACTAATGCTGTCGACATGACTACATATGCCACGTGACATGCCGCGATTGGTCCACTTCAGACTTGTACGGATTGCTGATGTCATCATTTTACCCTCAAGTAAACCAAACTTTAAATGCTTGTAACGTGAGCATACGATGTCGTATTTCAATGAAATGAACACTGTTAGAACCATCTCAAAGAGCTCTTTGTAATGACATAGGGTCCATCAATTTTTGAGACAATTTTTTTTTCATTTGGACACTCCGTGATCTTAGTTTGACCCAACTTTGACCAAGCATAACTTGCATGAACAGACTCCTTTTCGCTCCATTCAAGTTGCATTGGAATCAGGACGTCGAGATCTTTTTGATGGTGCAAATTTTGGAGAGAAATGAGATACTTTAGTTTTCACTGAAATTATCCATCAGATCAGTTAATAAGGTAAAAGTGAATGGATAGGAGGTCAGGTGGCACACTCCTACATTTCCATTGGTTAAATTATATTTTAATGTGGCCTCAAGGGGTAATCCAGGCCTTTCAGGGGCTGGAATATGTTTTAGGA
Source organism: Cupressus sempervirens (assembly GCA_028749045.1). Taxonomy (NCBI): domain Eukaryota; kingdom Viridiplantae; phylum Streptophyta; class Pinopsida; order Cupressales; family Cupressaceae; genus Cupressus; species Cupressus sempervirens. The sequence goes on from CM053784.1 coordinate 748,267,507, forward strand.
ACTTTCAAGGAAAGTTAATTTAGGCTAATGCTATTCCAATTGGGTTAGACACTAATAATCAAGCCAAAGCATTCTCTCTTCTTACTGGTATTCAAATGGCAATTAGGCTAGGTTTTTTGAAGATCCATATTGAGGGGGATTCTCAACTCATAATTCAAGTTGTTCAATAGAGATCATGTCAAAATTGGAAATTACATTATATTCTTCAAAATTATTGGTCATTGTTAGACAATTTTTGCTTCTTGTGTGATCTCTCACACATATAGAGAAGGTAATAGATTAGCTAACTAAGTGGCAAATAGAGCAATTGATAAAGGTCTGGTGAATATTGTTCCTAACTCTAAAAATCAAGTTTTATTCCTTGCTCTTTTTCATATTATTGATCAAGAAGGCACCTCTTTACTTCATCATTCATCCATCTTGGCATGATAGGGCTATATCTATACTACTACTTTGGGGTTGGATTTTGCTGCATCTTGGTATTGACAATTTGGCAACTCTATGTGATTAATCAGCTATACGCTCATCTCTATGAAATGTGACTCATGGTTAGTCATAGTGATTGATTGGTGTGCCTCTTTATGCCTTCCATTCCATTATATATATATATATATATATATATATATATATATATATATATATATATATATATATATATATATATATATATATATATATATATATATATATATTTGGAAATATAAGATGAGCAACTAAGAGGGGGGTGAATTAGTTACCACTAAAATAAATTCTAGATCTCTTAGATGTCAATCTTAAAATGATAAAATTGATTACTGTTGATACTCGATAGACACATAGAAAATTGTTGTAACTCGGTAAATGCCGAGTGTGAATTACTTTAGCAAATCTTAAGATGTTATAAGTAATTAGTTGCAAGCATGAAAGAAATAACATGAATACATGAGACACTAGGATTTAACATGGAAACCCAATTTGGGAAAAACCACCAATGTAACTAGTTACTAATGTTCACTCTTCTAAAGTGAGCCCTGTTAGGAGCCAACCCTGTTAAAGGTTACAAAATGCATTGTTAGGTGTGACCCTGTTAAAGGATTTAATCACCCTGTTAGGAGTTGGCTTGCAAAAGGTCTTGAAACAATTCAATGAAATTTTTACCTTGTTAGAGGATTTATAAATGGTTGTTAAACCAACTCTATTAAGAGATTTTAGTTCATTTCTACAATGGTTAGAGAGTAACAATGAAATGACTTGATTGTGATGCAACTAAATTGCTGATTATAGATCTTTGTTCTAGTTCATACTTGATCCTTCTTGATTGAATGATGCTTTTCTACTCCACAAAGATATCTTCTTATCCTTCAAGTTCACTTCCTCTTCTTATCTCTTCCAACTCATTCAACTTGCATCTCTCACACACCTTGAAATCACAACTTGACCTTTTACTTATACCTTTTAGATTGTCAAGTAGGCTCAAATACAACTTAGAATAACCAATATTCATCACCTCAGTCAGCTAGAATCAATAGGTAAAATAATTAAGCTTTACATGACAAAATAAGAAAATCCTTTGGTAGTTGACCCAGCATGGTAGAAACTGATTCTAGAGCCATTTCTTATGTTAACCAACAGAAGCTCGGTTAACACTGCGAACTTAAAAAATTTCTTTTGTAACCAAGTGAACTTGGTTAACACTAACCCTATTCAACTTTCCCTTTTTTAACCAAGTGAGCTTGGTTAACACTCTTTTCTACTTAACTTCATTTGATGCCAGAGTGAGCTCGATAGAAACTATCTTCTGCACAAAGTAAACTTAGGAACGCTCGATAGACTAGGAAAATTGTCTTCATTAAACAAGTGAGCTCGGCATGCACTGAGTGTCAACTGATATGACATTTGTGTAACATCAAAGACAACACACAATTAATCAATTATATCCAATTATATATATATGAGACAAACTTTATAAGGCAAGAGCCTACTACAAGAGGATAACTTGTGATTCTTTTAACTGGGAGGTCTTGGGTTTGAGTCTATTCAAACTTAATGATCAATTAATCACAACACATAATAATAAGTAATCTTGACTTCAGCCTCTTATGATAAAAAAGAATAAACTAGCAATCGCACCTTAGTGTGCAATAGATACACTGTATCATCTAAGTATTTATCCATTTGTCTGTCTCTCTCATTCATCCTCTTTATATCTCCTCACATGCTTAGAAATTCTTCTATCTGTTTGTCTCATGCCTATCACTCTATATTTATCTTTATTCCTATCATCCTCTCCCACCATCACATCCCTCTTCTTTTGAGACAATTGAAAAATAAAATAAACACAAATGATCAATGAATAGATCCAAACAATTGTATAGTCAACTATGTATCTACAAATATGAGACAAATGGAGGGAACACTAGGATTTAATAAGGATATGGTCAATAATTCATGTTCAATTATTTGTTACAATAAGTGTGACTAATAGGGCATAGAATTCTGGTGAGATACCCTGTAACATAATTGAATGGTCAATTTACCTAAAGAAGAGTGACGCTCAACATGAAAGTTTTAACCAAATCTGAAGACATGCATTGAAAAAATGTAGATAAACATGGCAATGGTATTAATTAAAAAAAGACTCGATGAAATCAATATTCTCTCCCTTTCTCATTTCCCTCTATTCTCTATCTCTAGAATATTTATCTTTTCTACCTCTATTTTTTTCTCTCCCCACTCTTTCTTGATATCTCACTTTTCTTCTCTAGGCATATTTATTTGTTCTACCTCTACCTATACTCATCTCATCTCTTTCTTTATTTAATTTTTGGATTAATTCAAAGTTAAAGAAATTGTAATTATTATTTTAAATTTTATTTATAAAATAATAGATATATCACAATCAAATTAGTATTTGTTAAACAATAAACTTAAAAGTAACGAACAAATTATAAATTATAAATGTAATCTTAATTTAATTAATTCTTTAAAATTTTTAACTTAAAACAAATCAAAAATTAACTTATTAGAAAGGCAAAGATCAACTTCATAATACCAAAAAATAAAAGAATAAAGTAAAATAAAATCTATTTAAAAGGTAAAAATGAAGTTGCAATCTTACATAAAAGATATCTCCATGTATTTTGTATATTAATTATTTATAAAAGACAACAATAAAAATTATTTTAAAATTGAATGTGAAAATTTTAGACTATTTAGAATATAAAAGAAAAAATTACTAAATATTTACCATCATAGCACACTATCTATATATGTGTGTGTGTGTGTGTGTGTTGTGTATCTTTAAAAATTGTATAGCTGTTGTTTAAAATATATATTTTTGTATAAGAAATCATTTATTTTCTATATTACATATATTTATTATTAGTATTTTGATAATTTATTATTACTATCTATACTATATTTGTTATTATATTAGATTAAATTAACATTATATACTATATGTAAAATTATTTATTTTACATTATATCATTATATGATCATATTATTATCTTTATACTATATCATTATTTATTGGACGCATATTATTTTTCTTAAAATAGTAGCGCACAGGGACGGGGGAGACTAGAACCCGTGACCAACCCCCTGCAATAGGAAAGATTTAGCCAACCGAGCTAGGGCCCCCGCCCCATTGGACGCATATTATTATTCTTATACTATATCATAGTTATTCTTATATATAAATATTATGTAAATGGTACTAGTATTGTATTATTTAAACTACAAAGACTGAAATCCAACCACAGAAGAAAGAAACCCTATATTTTCACAGGCTTAAAAAAGCAACACCATTCAAAGCAATTCAAATACAAATCAGAAAAATTAATAGAGGATGTCTTGGACTTCGGACTCCGTGGTGGGTCTGTTCATCTCTCACCCGGGCCTAAGACGTGAATAAATTTCTCAACTTTTCATTTATGATGGTTGAACGACTGAGATTTATTTTGGATTTTCAACCATCGATTTTTAAAATCAGGTCCTTAACATCATATTGGGAATGCCTACTGCCTAAGAATGATAAATTTCATATATAAACTTACATTTAATATTGAGAATAACAACATTTAAGACTATCATCATGACCAAAACAACATTTAAGACTATCATCATGACCAACTTTATAGATACAATTAGTATTGGAAAAATAGAACAAAAGAAATATAATAGAGAAAGAAGAAACTTTCAGCTTGATGTTATCAACAATAGATACAAATTTATACAATAGCTTGACTCAACAACATTCCTTAATGACTGCTAATTAGATTGACAACACACACACACAAACTCGACCGCTGACAGAAACTTATAGACACCTAACTCAACACATCTGACTCCAACACTTTGTTCATAGAAATGCCTCTAGACCATATACACCAAGATAATTTCATTTGCCTTTGCCCCCACCTCCGCTCTTGCCTCCACCCTTGCTGGCGGCGGACTGCATGCGGGCAGCAACGGCGCCTTTCTGTGTCTGCCCAACTGCCTTTGATTCTGCCCTCTGCATTTTTGATGCAGCGGAGGGAGTGATTGGCTTATTCGCCATATCTTTGCTTGCGTTAAACACGTCTCCGTAGCGTACGGGACCCCCCTTACTCATCTTTGGCGTTTTTAGTTATCTGTATCTCTCTGTAATTCAGATTGAAAGGCTGAGGCGTTATATAGAGTGGCTGAACCCTAAGATGATTCATGGATTGGATCAAGTGGTAAGGAAGGGAGAGGAGCGGTAATGGTAAAGCAACGTGTCACTTGTCGCATGAAATGGTAAGGAAAGGAGAGGAGCAGTAAAGGGGCAAATCTACGATGTTTTGACAACATTTATCTTGAAAGTTAATAGCAGAATATCTTTCAGTCTTTCTTTTGGATCGAATAAACACTTTTGCTTTGAGTTGATACGTATGGGTCATGTGGGTGTGATAAAAGTTCAGAACAGAATATCTTTCAGTCATCCCTCTCATTGGATCCAACAAACACTTTTACTTTGAGTTGATGTATATGGGCCATGTGGTTGTCATAAAAAACGAACATGCCATGTGGGTGTGATAAAAGTTAACAACAGAATCTCCTTTGGTCTTCCCTCTAATTAGACCGAACAAACACTTTTTCTTTGAGTTGATATATATGGACCATGTGGGTGTGACAACATTTTCTTTAATGCACCACTAAGTGCTATTTTATTAATTTATTACATAGTGGAGTGGGAGTTAAGGTAGTAACACAATTAGCATCCTATGTTTGATTTGTTGTTGATGTTGTCAAACCTTCATAGAAAGCTTGGTCTATTCCAACTTCATTGTTTAGAGTGGTTAAATCTTTCTTTTAGAAGATAGATTGAAGCAAGTATGAGAGTATGGTTTAATGTGAGGGTTGAGAATGAGGTAGTGGTGGATGGTCAATTTTTTGTATTGGTATCCACACATCCTCTATCAATGAGAAATACTATTTAATGAAATGCACCAAGACCTCATCCCCGCCATCATTTGCTTCTCTCTCTCTCTCTCTCTCTCTCTCTCTCTCTCTCTCTCTATATATATATATATATATATAAGATTTTCAGGATACTATTAAGGGCATCCATTTCTTCTTTGATAATAGTGAAATAAATTTTGCATGCATTAGAACTCCAATTAATTTTAGATTAGAATGACAAATTTCAAATCAAAATGATGCATAATCTTAACTTCTTAAAAATGTAAACAAACATATAATAACTCCATTACATTAATAATATTGTATAGAAAATAAAACAAAGAATACATATTTCAAATTCAATAAATTTAAAATATTATTACAATTTTTTTAAGCTTATTAATTTTCTTTTCCACTACATCATAATTATTCATGTAAACAATGTACCATAAACAATAGTAAATTTTCTATTTGTCTTTATATTATATTCCTAATACAAAATAAAATATATATTTAAAAAAAAAAAACTAAAAATATAACTTTATTTTATATTCAAATCAAAAAAATATAAAGACATTAATCTCCTAACCACAACTATAAGAAATTGATTAATTTTGATTTATTATTTTATTTAACTTCTATAATATTAATTAAACATATTAGAAGTGTAAAACTAGATCCCTAATCCTCTTTCTCTAACCCTATCTGATGTATTTGGTTAAATTATCTGGTGAGCATTGTTGGTAAACAGATTTGTCCTTTCTTATTTCTTAAGGATATGACTTTTAGTGCCCAAATCGTGAACAATATTTGGTTACAACAGTTGAAAAGTCGTTCTCTGATTATTGGCTTTTCTCTGAATTGGTAGGTACAGCTCCCTTATGGAATAATACGCAATGAATTATGTTTTGATCCTACAACTAACACAAGGTATGCTCTTAACTCGAGAGCAGAAGAGGCAAACCAAATTAAGCCTAAGCAGAACTTAATTCAGGCAGGGTAAACTTTCTAGTCTATGAACCAAATGATAGAACTCACACATCCTATGAATTCATACACTTAGCATTCAACTAATCTACAACAACTATTAACAGAGATGTAAATGGAATAATAAAAAAAGGTCTAATGAGTCTTTCTCTAAATATTTCATAGCACATCCTACTGGGTTTATCCACAACCTTGAAACAAAGGAATGAAACAATCCTTTCCTTCCTATTGTAACTTAGTTTAAGAGAAAGAACCAACTAATTAACAACTATCAACTTACTGGAACAAGAAATAATTGACATAAAATACTCTTCAATTAACTCTACAACATCAAGTATCCTATACCAAAATTTGCCGACCTTTCATTAATCATTCAAATTCATACATATAGAGTTGAGAGATGACAGTTACAATAGGAATTTTAATCGGTTAATCTTCTGAGGATGAAAAATGGCAAGATGCCAGTTTGTCATATTACAAAATTTACAAAATTTTCAAAATTTACATCAAAAAATGAAAAGGGAGTGTCAACTGAATCACTTGGACTTCTTTCTCTTTTCAGTTTTTGCTCTATTTGCCTTAGCAACAACTATAATTGGAATCATTTCTTCGTGACTGGGCACATGTACATTAGTGAATCTTAAGAGCCACTTCGAATGCTCTCAAGCCAACTCCTTCACTGCATTTAGCTGACTTGTCAATTCTCTAGCAGCCACATGTACGTATCCACCAAGCATCAACAACTCTACCACTCTGTTTTGATTACTTGAAGTCATTCTAGATAGATTACTCAAGTATGTGGAGAAGTTGTTTTTCATTACTTCTACCCCAATGAGAGGTTTCCCTTGCCCACTGGTTTGTGGGTCAATGTGTAATCCTCACATGAGTTTGAATGCTCTTTCTTGGGTCTCCCTCACTTTTTCCCCTATTTCTTTGAGTCCCTCTTCAGCCTCTTGAATCATCTCCAGCTTAAATTGCATACTTTGAAGCCATTCGAATAGAGGCTTAGTCCCTTTCTTCAAAATCTTTGCTTCAACTGCCTCTTTCGCCTTCATTTGGATGATTATTTTCAGGAGAGCAATACATTCATCACATCTTTCCTTCTCTGTGGCCAAAGTTTTGTGATTAGATATGATATTATCCTTCTCAATTTCCAATCAAAGGATAATATTTCCAATTTGATCGATCAGAGCAATTCCATCTGCATTTAGTTTCTCAATCCATTCTCTTTTGATCTGACTAAAATGCCTATCTTTCTGAAGCTGTGAGATGAAAGCTTGCACTTCTTCTACTGTGGGGTTCTCAGTAGCAGGCACACCAGTAATGGTTCCCAATGGAACAACTACCTTCCTGATAAATCTTTTCAATTCTTGAATCTCAGCTTTCATCTTGATTTTTGACAATTTGAGGCCTTCCAATTGTTCTTCTATCACCTCATTACTTGATCTCCATAGGTCCACCTTTGTATCATGTCTAGCCTCTCTAGGATCAATTGAATGCAAAGTGAAATCATCGGGTGTCATGCCCTCAATTCTCTCTACTTTGTTTTGCTTTGCTACCTCCATTGTTAAGTGTCCTATTTCTAGATCTTGCCCAAGTATTGATAAAGTCTTCTTCTTCTTAGCTTTCACCATTGTAGACCCAAAGTGAACTACTTGAGACACAGTATCCTTTGCAGGGATGCTCTCCTCTTTCCTCTTTCTCTTCCTTTCTCAAGTGTCTTCTAGCTAGGACTCTATAATAACCACTTTAGAAGTAGCCCAAGGTGATTCTATACTGAACATTTTCTTCTTCATCGGAGTCACTGCCACTATAGTTGTAGAAAAAGAATTCTTAGGATCTTGGAATAGAAGCCTAGATAAACTCAGGGTTTTCTCTTCCTCTTGAGTTTTCCTTGCAACTTCGTCAAATTAAATGGACTCACTGCTACTGCTCTGTTCATCCCTGATCTCTACTATCTAAATGGGGGAACCAGTTGGCTTCAAAAGGGGAGCACTTGCAGATGGACCAGGGCTATGATGAGGAGATGGAGTTGGAGTAACGTGAGGAGATGAGACTAGAGCAGTAGCATGACGAGGTGAGATTGGAGCAGTAACACCATCTTTTGTCTCTTCAGTCCTCTTTTCTTTGGTGCTATCTTGGGCTCCAATAACTGGTAGAGGACCAGCTTGGAAAGTTAGAGCTATTAAAATGTTTTTCTCCCGGGGTTGGTCACCTCCTTCTGCAGATTGAGCAGGTCCTTGAGCAGTTGTAGTTGTAACATTAGGAGTGGCACTTTGAGAAGAAGTGGGAGTAGAAGTAGCTAGAGAAGCTTGAGTAGTCTTGCTCCTACTCTGGCCCTTTTTTGCTGTCCACTCGACCCATTTTCCGGTTCTTTTGATGATGCGGGCCATCATAACATCAAGGTCTTCTTCCATATCAACATATGGCTCAGAACTGATTGGAGTATTTCTCAATTTGGTCAAATATGTATTACTATACATATTTTTCCCATCATCTTCTAGCCCTTCCACATCTAAGTTATTACCATATGTCTTTATTTGATCTACTGTCAATCTAGCAAAAGCCCAATCTTAGCTTTCCAACTCATCTTTACAATCTGCCCAATAATCTTCCATAGTAGTAACATGCTTGATCATGCTTCCAATTTGAAGCACATCTCTGGCATACCCATTTGGGTCAAACATAGGCCTCACCACTTCATATTCTTCTAATTTGAACTTATTCTTGAATGCCTTGAGCCTGTTTTTGGCATCTGATCGAGATTCACAATTGTATGCCCCAACTTTTATGGGAAATTCGTATCCCTTTTTCCTCAAATTGGCACTCAGCACATTCACCTAGATTGCTTGTCTCACGATCTCAATGAGCACGATCATGTCATTCAGGTATCTGGGCAGCTTCAGGGGAAATCCATCAAAAATTGCAAGACGTAAATATGAAAAGGATGAGAATTGGATGAAATAACTACCAAACTGACTAATGGCCTCCATTGCTTCTAGGCTGAATCTCCTCTTTGGACATCCTTGGAGTTCCCTGCAAAGCCTCATTGTAAATGCATCATTAACTCTGATATACTTTGCATAAGTATTCTGTAATTGCAAGCATGGGTAAAACTCATAACTCTTTACATCATCTGGAAAGTTCTCTATTCTGGAAAGGCCCAATTATAATTGTAGGGAAGCTGACATATATATCAAGAAAGAAGACATATAAAATGAATTGTAGAACTTAGCTACACTAAGAGCCCTAGACAGATGTTCACTTACCTCATATGCCCAGTCAACATATTGTGTATCTGAGCAAATAACTTGTACCAAAAAAAAATTATTGTTCTACAAAATTAAGGGCTTCAACCTCACCTTTCAATCAATGCAAAAGAACTACAATGTCCACGATCTCGGGCTTGAGATCAGTGCCAAAAAGGGTTTTAAGAGCTTTACTTTTAGCTCCTCTTGGCTTCTGGAACCAAGAACTCATGATCTCTTTTTGCCACACCATCTTCTTCAGAGAGAATTCAGACATAGCTCCTCCAATTGTTAATTCAGAGAATTCCTCTCTTTCTGGAATCCACAAACAATTGACTACTGCTTGCCTATTAATTGAGATTAACACCATTTGATCAAGCAGTAAGATTTGCTTCATATCTGGGTTATAGTGATTGATACATTCAATAATTAGCTTTGGGGCTTGTACTGCTACGGGAAATCCTGTTGCTTCTACCAGCCCACTTCCCCAAAGTTTCTCCATTATGGGATGGATTGGTTCCATCCTCAACCTTCTTTGGAAATCTTGCATGTCAAAGAAATGGAGTGAAGTTTCTGTGATATTCTACCATGTAGACTTGATTCCATCCAATCCATCAAATCCAGCAAATCTTGTTGCCATCTCGACTGAGGTAGAGATAAATTAGAAATCTTAAAACTCAAAATATGATAGAGAGTAGAACTTTGTAACTGTGGCAATTTTGGAATCAATAGTCAACTCAATAGCATAATAGTTCAAATAAGTAAGCAATAGTTTAAAAATCTGTTATGTTCATCTCTATATAGAAACTCCAATCCACCCGTTAATCTTTAAGATCCGCACTACACAAAAAAATTAAATGATAAATCCATTAGATTAGTAAATGTGGAGGTTACAATGGATTCTTTCTTGTCCGTTCACTATTTTCATTGGCCCAACGGTTACTTTCCTTTATTACAATTTTACTTTCCCATTTTTCACCAAGCTGCAGAGAATTAAGAACAAAGTACTCTATGAGTAAAAATCCGCTTAGCCAAATTTTGAATAGAGTACCTTCCTCAATGTGATCAACATGCTTCCCTTATATTTTTTAGCCTCGTGTAATTGATTTGTCAAATAACCATGCTTGCAAGAGTGATTTTCTGTTGGATGCAAAAAACTGCCTTCAAGGGTAGAAACCCTGTAAAGGAGAAGATGATTTCCACTTTTTCACTTTTGCCCTCATTTTACCTTCTCTACCATAACCACTTTACTTTAAGCCTTTGGAAAATATAAAACTGGCTTCACAAGTGAAAGATGGGACCCACTAACTCACTTTATTATTTCACAAATGCCCTTTAGGAAAACTGACTTCTTGGTTCGAAGCCCACCGAGGAGAAGTTGTTTCTGAGTTTTTCGCCGATGCCCTTTTTTATCATCTTAGTGAGTTTTGAAGGGTTCCCATAGTGAAAACATGGAAATATTTGAATGATCTATCGATAACATAATTCGCTTCTCTTCATTTAATCTCACAAGTTGCATTTGTGAATCTGGACAGAGTTTCACCTTCGGGGTGTGAAACCCGCCAAGGAGAAGACGAAACTGGATTTTTCGCTAGTTCAACTTTCTATATGTTTGGAACAAAATGAGCTGCAAGTAAGTTCATTTGAAGTAACATAATTTAAGAATCTCCATCGAGCAAGGTCCTAAACTACCCCAAAGACTCATGATGATAAATAAAACCCACTCGGGCATACAATGCGAGAGAAGGGAAAAGATGAAAACCTAATGGAGATACTTATCACTTGAGGAAGAAAGGACTAACTAATTCGACCAAACTAAATACAATACAAGTTATTTTCCATTTTTCAAAATTGGTATATGATGAAAACTGGGTCAACAAGCATCAATATAAATACTAGGGTCGTGACCAAATCCTTCTGCTAGGGTTTCATTTGATCTTTGAGTTTCCTTGCATATGGCTCTATGTCTGAGCTCTCCTTCTATGTTTTCCACCTATCAAATTGCATTTATTTTGGGAGTTTTTTGGCTAGTTTATAATGACCCTAGCTAGTGGTGACCTAGTTGTTGATACTGGTGTTCACGCTACTACTTCGAAAAGCCATGGCACCTCCATTGAAAAAATATCCTTGCAAGTTCGTCTTGAAGGATTTTCATGAGGTAATCCTAATATTATCCTTCCTTTGCAAGAATTTGATGTTGCTTGTGATTGGTTAGAACAACATACCTTAATAGGGTACTTTGTGGGTGGGACTCCTCTTGAAGCTATGCTCCGAGAATGGGTTAACAAGAGTTGCACTCCTCATGGAGTCCACCTTGATGCTGTGCAAAATATTAAAAAAGGTTCTTTTTAATTTACTTTGTCAACCCATCACAAGCAAACATAGTTTTTAGCAATGGTCCTTGGTCTGTGCGTTCTTCCTTGCTTGTTTTTCAAAGACAGTCGAGAGATTTCACCATCTCTAATGACAAAAAGCTTAGGTGTGGGTAGAGTTCTTGGATTTACCCTTGCCATGTTGGCCTTTTATTGAGTCCATTGCCAATACTCTTGACAAATTTATTATGAAGGAACATGAAATTTTTTTCAATGCTCTTTCTTAGAAACACGTTTGCATCGAGGTTGATCTTTACAAGGATCTTAAGGATTCTATGGAAATATAGATTGGTTTGCAAACCTTCTCTTAGAAGGTGCTTTATTTGAACCTACCTAACACCTGTTAAAGGTGCCAGTCAGTGGAACACAAGATTAGGGATTACCCTTTGGTTATGCCTAGGGTCAAACCCCTACCTAAAGAGGTTCCTGCCAAACTAGTAGAAGGGAAAAAAGAAGAATGGACTACTATTGGGCTCAAGGGAAAGGCTCCCTTGGCTCCTAAACAGTCATATACGGCTATCATTTTGATTCCTCCTATCTCAATAAGAGTGCAAAACCCAACCAGTGTAGGGATGCAAGTAATTTTGTCAGAACCAAACATTGGTGTTTCACAGGTTCCAAACCTTGGTTCATAGGGAATTAAGGTGATTTCCAGGGCTGACACCTCAATTGTGATTCACATCCCTCTTGCTACTTCTTCCATAGTGACTCAAAATGTGCAACATTCTCGCAATCCTCCTAGACGTGCAAAGAAACTAGAGGAGAAACGTGGGGCCATCAGTCTAGAGGATTTTCCTTCTGGCTTTAACTTGGTTTCAACTGTCTTGTAGAATAGCTACTCTTCTTTTGAGGACAAAGAAGATATGGAAGAATTTTCATGATTTTTTTTATCATGGAATGTGCGAGGACTTACAGACCTCTCCAGAAAGTACTATGTCAGGGATACCCATCATAGACTTGGTAATTTAGATTTTCTTTGTATGCAAGAAGTTAAGATCTCTAGTTTCATTCTTTCTTCTGCATGTCATGTCATTTGGCCAGATGGCATTATGTTTTCCTCTCAACACAATTCTAGCAAAGGTGGTGTATTTACTCTTTTTTCACCTCATCTTCATTTTACTATCATTTCGCATGGTTTTGACCCGATGCAAAATCATTTGGCTTTCGCTTTCCATTAACAATCATTCTTTTGGAGTCGTTAATGTTTGTGCTCCCAATGATGCTATGGAAAGATCTCAATTGTGGGGTTGGCTAGCTGACAACTTGCCTCTACCTACTTGGGTTATGTGTGGTGACTTCAATATGGTTGAGTTGGCCTCTAACAAAGATGGCATTTTTCTTTTTCGTTGGATAGCTAGGGAAAGGGAAGCCTGGTATTACATGTACAATAAATTGGGCCTTTTGATCCCAATGCAAATTGTTGCCAACGTTGTGGGGTTTGGCACACTTGGTCCAACTTTAGAGCTGGCTCTAATCAGATTTTAAAATATCTTGATCATGCCATGATTATTGCACAATCTTTTTTCTCCTTTTCTAAGGATCAAGATTTACCTCTCATTCCCTTGCCAGATGTGACATTATTAGACCACTATCTCATTTGTTTTGTTATTTCATTGCATATAGTTGTCCAAAGAGTTGTCAAGTACCACCTTTCATAACAAAATAATGCAAAAATAGTAAATAAGATCATAGCACTATAAAATTTATATTTTTGAAATCAGGACAGTGAGAGCTCTAATGGGTTTTTGTTCCATAAAAAAAATTGATCGGGAAGACCCTCTAAAAATTATGGCAAGGCATGAATTTGTTAGTTCAATGCCTTAGCCAAACCTTGAGAGGTCAAGGCATAAGCCTATCCCAAACCAAAATCCAAGGTGAGAGAAAAAAATCCCACCCAATGTTATAAGAAACAGGCACCCATTATTTGAAATTCAAAAAATGGGTACCCATTATTTGAAATTCAAAAAATGGGTACCCATTTTGAAAATGTCAAATTGGCATAGAAAATCACACCCAAAAAAAAAATTTAGAAATAGGTACCATTTTTTAAAAGTAAAAAATGGGCACCTATTTTTTGAAAATAAAAGCAGGTACCCGATTTTTTAAAAATGGGTGCTTATTTTTTTAATTTAGGATTGGGTGCCCGAGCCTAAAACGGGTACTCATTTTTTTAAAAATGGGTACTTATTTCTAAAGGAGCACAATCTCAATCCACAGAATTGAGACCCAACTCCTTTCTTCTACTGATTTTTGTTACTACAAATTGCCTAGTAGTTGAGCAACATGCCTTCTGTGAGCAACTTCCGACCCTTTGAGACCTTAAAGAGGCAATTTTTTCCATGGCAGATGATAAATCCCCCAAGTGTAATGGGTTTCCTTTTGAATTTTACAAACACCTTTAGGAGTATATTGGTCCCGATATACACAAAGTTTATCTTGAAGCCTATCATTCTAAAAGCCTAGGATCTATTATCAACAAAGGAAACATTACATTCATACCTAAAGCTAGAGATCCTAAGGATATTTGTAATTGGCAGCCCATTACCCTAATTAATGTGTCATATAAGATTATTGGTAATGCAATTTCTCTTAAAATTCATCATCTCCTTCCTTTAATTGTGTGGCCCAAGCAAATTGGCTTTACCAAATCCAGATATATTCTTGACAGCATCATTATTGTCTGGGAAGGTATGGAGTGGGCTCGCAAGTCAATCAGCCAGCTATTTTTTTGAAAATAGATTTTACTAAAGCCTATGACTGAATTCAATGGCCATTCATTTAGGCTTTGCTTCAAGTTCTTGGTTTTGGTCCCAATTTTTCATAGTTCGTGGAGATGCTCTTTGGAGATGCTAATGCTTGCATTACCATCAATAATTCCCAATCTGATGCCTTTGGGCTTTTCCATTCCATTAGATAGGGTTTCTCTCTGGCTCTAGTGCTTTATGTTCTTGATGCTAAAGGGTTTGGCTACTTGCTAGCCCACTCTATGTCTTTAGGTTTGGTTCGTGGCATCTCTTTACTAGAATCCTCTTCCCAATTGGTCAATGGTCATTTTACTGATGATTCCTTTCTCACTCTTTTGGAGGATGAAGAAAACATCAAGAATGCCTTGAATTTCCTTGACACTTTTTGTCAAGCCTCTAGCTCTACTATTCAATGGCATAAAATGCTCTATTGTCGCCAATCTTTTTTTCCAGCTCCACCTTGGCTCAACTAGTTTGAATGGAAATGGGTCACTCACGGGGAGATTTTCCACTTTTTAGGCATTCCTTTTTCCTTTCAAGCATCACTGGTGGATCTATGGAATGTTGTGCTTGCCAAGATTACAAAGAAGCTAGATTATTGGCTCACAAAACCAATTTTTCTTGCGAACAAATTCCAAATTTTCTCTAAAGTTCTTGCAACTATGCATGTCTATTATTCTTCTTGTTGGGCTCCTTCAAAAGTCTCTTATCAAAAATTAGAGCGATTGCTCCGTGATTTTCTTTGGGAATATGGTTTCGACCATCATAAATTTCACAAAGTTTCTTGGGACTTGTATTATCTCACCAAGGAGTCTAGAGGCCTTGGCCTTCTCTCCACACAAAAGCAAGGCCTTGCAATGTATGCCAAATGGATTATTTGTGCCATCATTAGAGATGAAGCCTAGAAGATTTTGGTTCGACATTACATTTCCTCTAGGTTTCCTGCTAACAGACCTACATGGAAGGGGATTGGCTTTCAAACCCTTCTCATCATGTGAGAGTCTGTGCACATACATGGTTCTTTTGTTATCAAGATCATATGGAAAACTTGGGAAGTTGTTTCTATGATGGGCTCTCTTTGAACTAGCAAAACATTTGGTGGTCTCCCCTATTTGCCATCCAGGGCATTCCCCTAGCCAAGACTCAAGGTGCTAGTGCTCTACATTTTTTCAAATGAGGCATCAAGATTCCTAAAGATCTATTCTCTAGGGTATCCATGAGTCTCAAATCTTGGGAAGATATGCAAGTCCAATACTGTCTTGCCCATTCAGATCGACAGACCTTTGACTTATTGCTTTTTGCAATTCTAGGTCACTTAGTTCATAAAGTGGGTATCCAGTGTGTTAGACCTTGGTGGACTAATTGGAAGTGGTATCTTGCCACTCCTTTCACTAGCTACAAGTGAAGTCTGGGATATAGATGGCTCTCTCCCCATCTGTCAATGATGGATACACTCAATCAAAGATGACACTTGCACTCTTCCCTTTCTCAATAGAGGAAGTGCTTTGACATTATGTGAAGTGCCATTACAAAACGCAAGATTGCTCGTTTTGCTTGGTGTCTGGCTTTTTGAGGTCTTCCCCTTGGGCCTCTACTTAAGCATATTAGGGTTTTGGATCCTAGGTGTCCATTTTGTGGCCAACCAGAGTCTTTCCTATATATTTTTTGGTTCTATAGATGTGCTCAAAATTATTGGCACTGGATTCATGATTTTTTAAAGCCATTTCAACCTGAACCTTTTTCTTGGCATATGGTTATTTTTGGTAGGTAAAAGTACAAAGCTATGTCACCTTTTAGGCTAACTTATCAAAATGATGGAATTTGAGTATCTATATCTAAAAATCAATTTTATTCAAACATATGATCTAGACAAATCATTCTAGCTAAGTTATATATGGTCTCACTCTTTTCTTATTGGAAATGTCTATTGAATGCATGTTTTATTCTAGTTTGTATCCAATTAATAAAAAAATAACTTATTTTAGAAAATTAGCATTTCAATAACTCTCAATATTTTTTATTATACTTTTTTAGTAACATATAAACACCATTTTATAGAGCTCAGAGTCGAGAACATTCCCATATAGATTTAATAGTATTTTAATTAGATATAGTATATTGTAATTAAAAAATTCTACAAGCATGTGTTTTAACACTTGAAAAGATGTCAATTTTGACAAAGAAAAAATTATTAAATCATATCACAAAAGTTTTGAAATTGTATGACGTTCTAGAGAAGAGAGTCCTCATCTAGAATATATAATTTTTGTCCTAGTTAGAATAGATTTTTTGTATTAAAAATGTGGTGGGAGATGAAAACTATTGATTTCAAGTGAGTTGAAATTTGAATCATTATAAAATAGAAAATATAGGTGTAAAGCAAATTTTTATTTTTTAATGTTCTAGCTATGTATGTTATCTATAACATAGTCTAAGATCAAAGTTAAATTAGTTTATTTCCATATAATTTTGTGGTGGGAACTAGACCCCTAATTTTCAATATTTTTCAGCAACTAAAATATCATGTATGCAAATTAGGAAAGTGTATCAATTCTTATTCCAAATAATTATTAAAAATAATAATCCTAAACTTCGTCCATTTCTACACATTTCATTAGTTTACTTTATTTTTAAATTCAAAATAATAATACCAATTTTATGTCATTGAAGATGAATAGTTATACTTTTGTTAGCCTTTTCCTTTACAAAAGGGTGACACAGGTTTGTGCTTTTACCTTGGTGATTCCCCTAGGATCCCTAGAAAATTTACCCAAATTTGGCATACCTTCAGGATGGAGATTTTGTTCACTCTGTGGAAAGATAGAAATGTTGTTCTTTTCACTCACAATTTTCTTGATATAAATATTGTTATGTACACTAAGGCGTGCATTTGTAATAATGTAATGATGCAGATTCAAGTGCAAGCAAACAAGGTGGTCCCTGAGGTGGCCCAACTTCAAGAGCTCCTCAAGCCCCTTGTACTATTGCCAAAGTTGCTCCAAATGCCTCAGTTGATACCACGCCACCTAGACACCACCATCGAGGGCACAGTTCTTTGGGCTGTCGCTCACACACACCACGTTCATAGGCTTCCTGCCACTGCTCTCCGAATGGTGGCAATGGTGGATGGTGGTAAAACTCGATTTCCCTACCTCATGGTGGCATTGGCTAGTCCCTAACTCCTCCTCCTAGTTCTTAATGGGTGGTTTCTGGAAAGTGGCCCTTTCACCTAGAGTTGGCCATCTCACCTACGCGACCTGATATAAAGGTTACTAACTAGTCCCCTGATGATGTTGCTAATGGCTAGACCATTCCTAGCCCACCTGCCAATCCCAAGGATGATTGGAGATTTCATGATCGGGATGAACCACCCACCTTAGCTGGCACTGCTTTAGCTTCTTGAGGGTTGCTTTTTATAAGTTTTTTTTGATGAATAGTTGTTGATTCCAGCTTCAGCCATGTGAACTCTCATGGGGTGATCTTGTATCCCCCAACCCTTTTTTGTGAATTGTAATTTTAGTATATTATTTATTAATAGAAAAGGACTATTCATTAAAAAAAATACTAGGGCCATAAGACTCATGATTTTGCAGTTCCCTAAGATTAAATTTAAAGGTCTTCAAATAACTATAAAAGAATCCATGGAATTGACCCACCAAAGAAGTTGCTAGAAAGATCATGAACACCTCCACATGTCATTTTAGAAAAATAGCATTTCTCTCTCTCAAGTTTATCCTTTCACCATCTTTGTAGTACTAAATGCATTTAATGTCTTTACAACTTTCCTTTGTTTAACTTTTTTCCTTTTTAATTTTATTTATAAAGACCCTTAACCCTAGCAAAATTGCCAATGTCCAATCATAAAATTTTAAAATTTGACAATAAATTAATTTTTAAATAAATGGAACTCAAACATTAGAGTGTTATATTTTTTAAGTCCCCAAAATTAATGTACTGGGAAATAGGGAACATTAGTTCCATGCTACCTTATATACAAGCCAAGGACTAATAATAGGTAGTTCAATATGAACGACACATTCATGTTTGGGATTTTGGGAGAAAATTGTAAGTTTGAGAAGAGAGATTAAAGTTTACAAAGGGAAGAGGCTATGCAATAAAGTTTTGGAAGATGAAAATGAAGTAAGTGAAGTTGGGTACATATATTTTTAGGAGATAAAGAGCTTAATAAAAGTTGGAAATAAGGTTTTGCACTAACAATTTCCTTCATTTCTTTGTTCTTATTTAGTTTTCTAGAATTATTTTCTAATGGCACAACTTTTCATAATTTAATGGTTTTTGTTATTTTTCAAATTATTGAGACACCCTACCAATTTTGGAAACCATGAAATTTCTTACATCCATATATTAGCAAATTTTGTAACTATATAGGGGCCTGCAACATTTTTTTGAGTAGAGGAACATAAAGCATTGAGCAATTATAAAAGAGTTGAAATATAGATTCCAAACATGTTAGCTTTTCAAAATGATCATTTGCATATTCTTCTTCAAAGACTTCTAAAACCCTCAGATTTTTCATTAAAAGTCATGTTGGAAGATTTGGCTATCCAATTTCAAACCAACAAAGCCACACCAGATCTCTTGATACTTCACTCGATACTTCACTAAAAGAATCTCCACTAATCATTAACATCATTGAGATTCTTCTTACAATAGTAGCATACTTATCATAAACATAATTTTTTGTGGAGCTTATTTTTTATTAGTATGTAATGAAGGAACAAATTAAAGATATCAAGGTCCAAATTCTAACTAAGGAAGAGAAGATCGAGATGGTCAGTTCTCAAGAAAATATGAAGGCCAACCAATATCAACTTAACAAGAGAGTTCAGAACCCGGTCTCTTATAGGAAGATGATAATGGAATAAAACACTCTTTCCCTAAACACTTTACATGTAGAGCTAGATGATGAGAATAATAAGCATAAGAAATGGGAGGAAAGCCTCCAAGTGACACTCAAATGTTATGGAAAGACTTCTATTGATGCTTTTATGGGTTTTCCTCCCAAGAGCAACTCCTCCTTAGACAAGATAAAGAAGTTTAACAAGGATTGGAAAGAGGTTTCCATTCCCTTTGTGTGATGCCTTGCTAGCTACCTTCTGTGTTGCTTTTTGTTTCTTGGTTATATTGCTTGTCGTTTGTTTAGTTTAGTGTTAGTTGGTTGAATTCACTTCTTGTGAAATTTTTTTTTTTTGTCTATTAGACTTAATGTTACTCTAAAATTTGATTTAGGCCCTATCTCAATTGAATTATCATTAAAAAAAAAAAATAACATACATCTAGAAATTCCTTTAAATATTACTCATAAGACATAATTTAGATCCCTAATTTTCAATTTGGAAGCCCTTATAAATCCATCTCATGAATCTAATTGTTTGATAAAGTAAGATTACAAACCATCCTCTATTACTATTTTGTAAAGAATGCACACATAAAACTTTTGTGTAATATGAATTTTATAATTATTCGTGATCTTAAGTTTTAAATGTTTATATTCAATGATCCAAATCTGCTCTTCAATTCATTGTTCCACACCTATATCTACAAGAAAAATGGTTTTTTTTCTTTGGATGGGGGGTTGCCTTGGTCAAACCCCAATTTGGAATTAACCTTGAAATTGAATTGAAATTGTAATATGTATAAACAAATTGAATGGAACTATTCACCTTGCTTGTATTGAAATCTTTTTGGAGGTTTCAAATCCTTGAATCCACAAGTACAAATGCTCCAAATGAATGTAGTAATGTATGAAGGATGTCTCAAATCAATGGCATTAGATCTTCAACACCAATCTTGAATGTACCTTTGCATAGAATAAGGCTTAAATAAAATTGTTGCAATTACAATAAGAAAGGTAAACTTTTGAGGGGGGGGTGAATCAATACTTTAAACTTTGACCGATAAAACATTCACCACAGATCCATCTCATACATTCAATATGTACATTGAAATACCATGTAAAGCATTTATATCTAAATCATGTAAATATATAAGCATTCTCACACATATGACACCAGATATGATTACCCAAAAAACCTCCAATGAGAAGGTAAAACTAGGGTGGGGATGACACCCACAAATCTTCACTACTGAAGTAATAAAGTGCATCCAATGAAGGTTACAATGTTTAATCATGAAACATGATCTATCCTATGAAAGGTCTTCCCTGTTAAAGGCTTACAAAGACTATTAGGTCTCACCTTGTTAAAGGATTTCAACACCTATTAGAAGTGTGCCTTTCTAAAGGACTTCAACTCAGAATTAAGTAAGCACATTGTTAGAGGATTTCAATATAGCCTATTAGGACTACTCTATTAAGAGATTTGACTAATTCACCTACTAGAATGATTCAGCAATGATCATATAGTTAGCACTTGATTGCTTGATGATAGATCATCTATAAACTAATGTATTCTTGATCCTTTTTAATTAGATCTCTCTTTTTTGTATGCTCTTCTCTTCCTCTATTCTCCTTTAACTAATTCTATAATGCAATTTCACTTCACAACTCCTTAGTCACCATGAATTCTCTATTTGTGTATGCAAACTTCTCTCTTCGCTCCTTCATACACTTTATAAAATTAGGACTTTTCCTCCTTAAGAAGACATAGGTGACTTAGCATTAGGTATGAATCAATGGTTGTGATTCATACATTTTTCCATTTAAACCTTCCCTTTACCTAATTGGCTACATGCAATTCATAGGGATTCCAACTTAAGATTCATCCTTATCTCCAAAATATCGTAATTCAATCTTTAAGTCAGCTCAAAAATGGTTTACATAGTTGTTTGCACCATAAAAAATAACTATGAAAAATTTTTCTTACTCGACATCTGAAGTCTCTGATACTCAACACATATTGATTTTTATACTATAACTCAGCATCTGTATCACTCGGTATGCACTATGGACTCGGCTCCTAAATCACTTGGCATACACTATCTGCTATGTACTTGAGTGACTTGGCACATGAGTGGCTTGGCACTCACTGTGGACTTGGCATGCTCTATCATATACATGTTCTGCTCGACATGTGTTACTTGTTCGGCATGAACTAAGTAAATGACTTAAGTGTGTGGACACTCTCTAGTCAAAACTAGTTTGAGATCAACAATCTCCCCCTTTGACATGAGTGTTAAAAACACTTGGTCATGATTAATATCCTTTATCCTCAACCTTATTTTCCAATGCAACTTGTGTGAGTGCTATGTCACCTGATATTTTCTCATTTACTTTATTCTGAAATTTCTTTCCAGACCATTCTAGCAATTTAGCATTTATGTCAAGGTCTGCATCAATAACCTTTTCCACTATATTTGTCGGTTGTTCAATGAGTGGCTTTGTCTCATCAAAAGTAGGCAAACTAAATGCATGTAAGAAGATTTCTTTGATATCTAGCAATGCTTGATTTTGCCTATGCTCCCTTCTGAGCAGTTCTTGATGCTTCTTTCTCGCTAGGGCTTCCTAGAGTATGCCCATTTTCTCAATTGTCATTGTGTTATAATCATACTTTGGTAGAACAATTTGTTCATCAAGGCTCACATATCCATATTGTATTACCTCTTGAACCTTTGATGAGCTTGGACTTGGCATTGAGATCTATAATGGTATTACATCTATGCTCAACTTCTAAAGAGTGTGATTGGAAGGAGTGCCAGATTCTGGTAAAGTTACCAGGGCTTAAATTTCTACTTGCTCCTTCACCTTTGGTGTCAACTTGATCTCTTCAGGCTTGTCCTTATTTTCCACAATGCCTTTTGATGCATCTTTTACTTGTGTTGGAGGTGCAGATAAGATTATCTGACTTGTTTGACTATGTTTTTTAGTAGTGGCTAGAGTTTCCACTGTATCCTTTCCAACTGTATCAACCTTATCTGATGTAGTGTTAGGTACTTTTTCCAAATGTTTTAAATTAGTGACTTGGGGAAATGTAGGTGGTTCTTGTGTATTCACCTCAATCCTTGTAGTTTCAATCACTAATTTTTGTAGTTCATCTACACTCACCAAAATAGGATTAGCACACAATTTTGCTTGTAGTGTAGACTGGATAGGTATCTTTTTTAGATCTTCCTCTATAAGGGGATTGATGTTCTGAGCTATGAGATCAAAAACATCCTTTACTATAATTTTTTTAGTATTTACACTTGTTACATGTTAAGGCTTATATTAGGCAATTGTGTATCTCGTATACTATGTTCTTCTTATTGCTCTGCCTTGTTTGTTTCCTGGTCATCTACTTTAATTTATGTATCTCCCTCAATAGTGTCTTCATTGTTATCATCTTCTTCATCATCTTCTACCTCAATGGGTTCTTGTTCACCTTCCTTTACTATTGCTAGTCCATATGTGACTTTCTACATCTGTGTGGACTTCTTCATAACATCTTCAATATTATTTTGCAATATGTTGAAGGCTCTATATTTAGGTACAAACCTAACTGCATATTTCTTCATAGGCTTAGCAATTTGTTCCTTACTAAGTTCAAGCACAACTTGTGCAAGTGAAGTCTCCCTTATTTGTCTTTCCAAGTTTAGACAATAATGCCATTTTTGCTCAACTCTCTCATAGTAACTTTTAGGCATAGAGTTAGCAATTTCTAGTGGGGCATTCGTAAAGTTTTCCATCATGGTATAAATAGCTTCCTCCACTTGATTCTTTTCTGCTTTACCAAGATTATCAAAATCAACATGAGTAAATCCTGACAAATATGCACTATTCTTAACATTTTCACATAGATTTTCAAGATCTGGTAGTGGATTGTGACTCACCACGTTGAATTGGCTATTGTAATCTAATTCTCTTCTCTCCTCATCAGATTCAGCCTGTGCAATATATTTCCTCCTTGGTCTTTCCTAATCTCATCTTTCCTACTCTGTTGGTTTGGCTCATTTTCCTTTTGTGCAGTGACACATGCACTAGCCCTTGTAGTAGGTGTTGTAGGTTTGGGTTGGCTTGGTTTGACAGTCTTCTTAGACCTTGTCACTAGTTTAGCCTTAGCTTTTCACTTCTTTTGATCAGTGGGAGTAGATGCTTCCTTGGCTTCTTCTTCCTTGGCACCTTCAGCAACTTCTATCTCCTCCTCTGGTTGATCTTCTCCCATTTCTTGTGTATGTGCAAGTGGTGCTTGTGTTTGGATATCTTCTTCCTTTTCATCCTCGTCTTCCTCATCTTCTTCCTACTTGACACCTTCACCAAATTTAGCTTTCAATTTCTTTACCAACTTTTCTTTCTTTTTTATGCTAGAGGCAGTCTTCAATTCCATGGTGATCTTGAATTTGGCCATCTCATAGTTACCAAATGTAGTAGCATCTTTGTCAATATCTTCTACTAGTAAAGTTGTAATAGTTGCAGAGGCATCATCCACATTTATTTCATATCCTAATGGCCTTAGCCATCTTACCCTTGGGGTTGTTGCTTGAACAAATGTGTAGTCAGCATCCACTATGAAATGAACATCATCATAATGGTTGATGTAGGGTGCTCCCCTTATTACCATTAACTCATAACATAAACAAGAAACAAAAGCAAATGTGAGAACAAAATATGGACTTCTTATTTGCATCGCAAATGCAAAATTATAGAATTCATAAGTACAATATGCTAACCCACATGGGTGCCTTAATTACAATAATTTGCAAGATAGGTTGCGAACTATCCCCAGAGCTATCCTAGAAAATGTTCAGGCCTTTCTTAAATAGGCATTTGTATGCTACCTCGAAAGGTTCTAGATGCTCAAACTTAATACCTAGGGCCAATAGACCCTAACAATACACATAGAGTTAGCCGAATACATCTTTGACAAATAATTTTAGAAATGTTGGTAGCCCAACTTCTGAAGGCCACAACTTACAAATCGTTGCTCTGATTGGCTATTATAACCACTTTTTGAAAATGCTAGCTCCTGATCTATAGGCTCAAAATTAGGCTAGTGCCCTTCCATCAAGTTTTGGGACCTCATCTAGGCACTCTAAGGCCACCAACGGTGAGCCTTAAGATTTTTTAGCAAATTTTTCCACCGAAAATCTGCAATAACTTCTCTGATACTTATGCTTGAGCAATGAGATTTTTATGGTAGGCTTACAACTTTAAAATGAAGCTTCTTATAGAAAATGAGAACATTCCAAGCTCATATGAAAAACTTACTAAAAATAGAAATTTCCCATAAATTGTAACCATCCTATCCAATATTTTTGGGTGGTGCAAGATTTTTCTTACACCCAGGATGCTCCTGCATCTATGGTTTTCCACTAAAGATACTAGAATTCTCAATCTTTTCTTGATAGATTTCTTAAAGTCCTCAAACTAGCTAGTCACAACTGACTCAAAATTCTCACCTAATTGTTCAATGAACTCACCAATCTGTACTGCCACTAACCTATTTGTTTTCCATGCAACTGTGCCAAATTTGGGAAAAGTGTTTTGAACATAAAAGAATATACATATCAGGATAGAACTAAATTTTCATTGAGCACTCTTTGTCTTCCTTATTGCTCCTAGGTTCTCAATCAATTGTTGTAATTGTAGCTCTACAAGATCATATGTGTGATCTTTCTTAAAAATATTATAACCAACATCTATTGCAATACTAAAAATTATGTGAAATAAGGTCCCTTACTGCAAATTCTACCAATGGATCTATAACTCTATCAATTTTCATTACTCTCTTGTTCCACATGGCTCCTGCATTTTTCTCAATAACCTCTTTTGAATCACTCCTCAATGTCTTAGGCTGATCTAGGGTTGGATACCCTATTACCCTATGGATTATACTCTTGGTTATTTTGATAGGCCCATTGTCAAACCATAGTGAACTATCACGAATTATGCTTACCACAATCCTAATACATTTAGTTTTGAACACATTCGAGAAATCTAGGGCACGAGTTAACCCTTTCTTCTCCATAATTTTGAATTCTTCGCTTAATACACCATTCTCACAAAGTCTATCATATGCTTACCTAATCTCCATATCACCAATAGTTCCTATCTTACATTGGTAACATTTCCTAATATCTTGAACCATTAAAACATTCGATGGTATCATGGATAATGCACTAGAGGGGTCTTGTTTGTAAGAAATGTCTAGAATGGCTTTGAATATCAATTACTTAACCTCATTACTAATCAGTTCAACATTCAGAACCTCCTTACCCTCTACACCCTTTGAACTAGATGCCATTATGTGAAACTATGGTTTACGAAAATATAATCAGCGTAACTCAACACTTGATAAATACCTTGCAAGATCTAATAAAATGGTGTTGAATTGCTGCTCAAATATTTTGTGATCACTTTGGATGGATTTCCAAATCGTCTCTTGCTCTCCTTGCTCTTTCTTGATTTTGAAATGATGAAAAATGAGTTGAAATCAATCAAATACCATTATAAAACATTGTAATAAATGTTGGGTGCTTACATAGTTGTTAGCTTGGTATAAACCAATTTCAGGCTCACTCAGCATCCATAAGAATTTTTAATCATTTGACAATCATTATGAGCTCAACATCAACTAGCCAATCTATTAGCTCGGCATCCTCTTGCATTTCACTTGGCAATTACAAGAAACTTTTCATGCTTGGCAACAACATGAAAAGCTTAAAGATTTTCTTTGATTTTTAAAAAACTCTTGCATATTTATTCATGCTTATGTAATCTTTTCATCACTCAATCCTTTGGAACTGATGTATGATATAACTTTTGAATATCAATCCCACATACCTCTTGATTGCTTAGTTTCATGAGGTGTGATCACCTGAACCATTAGGTGAAGTGATCCCTTCTCCATTTGATATGCTGCAATCATCTTTATTCTTCCATGTCTTGTTCATTTCATTTCTAACATTTTAAACATCTACCTTGCCTTTTCCTTCATCAAACTCACAACTAGTGCCTTTGACTTTGTTGGACAATATCAACTAATGTGACTAGTCTTCAAATAGCTAAAACATGTGGTTTGACTCAACCACCTTTTGTAGTCACTTTTGAAGTGTGTTCTAATACAATTCTCAAGAACATGTCCATATTCTTGACAATAATGACAACCCTATCTTGTATTATAATACCAATTCTAAGGGTTGTCATTGTTTCTTATCTTTTTTTGCCTATTTGATGACCACATAGGTTTGGATTTGCACTCAAAAGCTCTATGTCCATACTTCTGACAATTGTAGCAATATCCTTCAAATCTTTGAGTGTGCATGGTCTTAGTTCTACATTCATGTATCTAATGACCTTGTTTTTTTCACTTATGGCACTGAGCCATGCTTTTATGTTTGACATTCTGATCTACAGTCTTGTTCCTACACACATTAGCAGTATGTCCTTTCTTACCACAATTATGACAAGTAGGTTTAGAATTTTTTCCTTTATTGCTCCTTTCTTCAACACTTTTGGATGAATCTCATTCTTTCTAGTAATTGTGTATCCCAATCAAGATGTATCATTATTGGATCTAGTGGATCTCAATAATTACTCAAAGTATTTGATGGCTTCACTTGGTTTATTGAAAATTTCAGCAAATTCATTATCCCTTTTTAGGTCATTGCTCAATTGCTCATTCTATAGCTTCAATGTTTTCATCTCAATGTCCTTGAAATTCAACTCGTAGTTAGTATTTATCATTTGACTCAAAGTATCCAATTGCATGTTAGAAATCTTGGTTAGCTCTAATGATTTCTCTTCTAGTCTATTGACCAAAACTCTTTCGTCTTCTTCAATCATGGCTTTGTCTTCCATGGCTTTCTTCTTCTATTCAATCATCTCACATGGTAGTATGGCTAGTGATTCTTGATCTAACTTGAGATTTCTGATTTCCTTAGCTTGAGATCTATTCTTTTCCATTAGATCTATAACTACTACATCAAATTCATTGCAGTCTCCATCAAAAAATAGCTTAGTAGTGTCCATCTCTTTGTATTGTGTGTGATTCTCCTCAATAGAAATTTCCTTCCTTCTCTTCAAAGATTTCTTTAAATCTTCTCTTGCTTGATTCAATTGATGTAGAATGAGATGTATTTCAATCTCCTGATTCTCAATAATCTTTTCCAACTTGTAAACTTTCATTTCCAAAATACTTTAAACTTTGACCTATAAAACATCCAACACACATCCATCTCATGCATTCAATAAGTAAAATGAAATACCATGTAAAGCATGTATATCTAAATCATATAAATATATAAGCATTCACACACATATGACACCAAATATGATTACCTAGAAATCCTTCAACACCCTGTTAGAAGTGTGCCTTACTAAAGGACTTCAACTCATAATAAATTAAGCACTTTGTCAGAGGATATCAATACAACCTATTAGAACTACTCTGTTAAGAGATTTAACTGATTCACCTGCTAAAATGATTCAACAATGATCCTTTAGTTAGTACTTGGTTTCTTGATGATAGATCACCTCTAAACTAATGTATTCTTGATCCTTCTTGATCAGATGTGTCTTATTTGTATGCTCTTCTCTTCCTTTGTTCTCCTTTAATTGATTCTGCAATACAATCTCACTTCACAACTCCTCAATCAGTAGGAATGCTCTATTTACACATGCAAACTTCTCTCTTCACTCCTTCATACACCTTATAAATTTTAGGGTTTTCCTCCTTAAGAAGACATAGGTGACTTAAGGTTAGGTATGAGTCAATGACTTTGATTCACTAATTTTGCCACTTAAACCTTATGTTTACCTGATTAGATGCATGCAACTTGTAGGGATTCCAACTTAAGATTCTTTCTTATCTCCAAACTATCATAATTCAATCTTTAAGTCAGCTAAAAAATGGTTTACATAGTTGTTTGTGCCATTACAAACAATTATGACAAAATTGTCTTACTCAGCATTTGGAGTCTTTGATGCTCGACACATACTAATTTCTATACTATGACTAGGCCTCTATATCACTCAGCATGCACTACGGACTCGACTCCTAAATCACTCGCATACACTATCTACTCAACACTTGAGTGACTCGACACATGAGTGGCTCGACACTCACTATGGACTTGGCATGCTCTATCATATACATGTTCTACTCGGCATCTGTTACCTGTTCGGCATGAACTAACTAAATGACTTAAGTGTGTGGACACTCACTAGTCAAAACCAGTCTAAGATCAACATGTAGATGAAGAAATCTTCAACAAAGGGGTTCCATAGTGATTTAATTCTTCAATAGATAACAATGGATCTCCTTGATGAATTGGATGCTTGAACACTTAAAAGCTAGTAGATCTTCAGTTCATTGAATAATGAATGTGCTTCAAAAAGGATAGCTCCTAGTTCATAGAAAGTAGATCATAGTTTTTTCTCATAGATAATGGATAGAGTGTAGATATAAAAATGAGGAAGAAGGCTTCCATATATAGAGATTGAAATGTCCCTTTTCTAATTTTATATGATATTTCAAGCCTCAAATCAGATATTTAAAATCAAACAACTAATATCCCAAAGATCCACCAAATTTTTCCAGAAACCCCAAATCGGGTATGCTGAAAATAGTGCCAAAAGCTTCACAACTTCACAAATTATTAATAAATCTGAAAGTGGACATTTTTACAGAAATTTAAGCAGCATAACAGCCTACAAAATGACATTTCCAGATCCTTATAGCCTTTACACAACAGTTCTCAAATGTAGGACAAAAACTATGCTCATCGGGCTCCCGAAATTAACACAAAAATGCCTGCAAACACCACAAAAACACTAATAATCTATCTAAAAAGTTTAATCACGTCCCAATACATATATTCAGCTCTATTTTAACACCTTAAATTCTGAAATACAGCAGAAACCCAAACTGATATGAAATACTCAACTGGAAACACTAAACTCATACCAAAAACACACCCGAAAACCCACAAATCTGCACTGTTCAGCACAAAGGCAAACACTGTATGAGCATGCACATGGAATGGCTTCAAACTCCCATCCTTAGCCTTCCTAGAAACTTGCAAACTCCCGTTCTTGGGTCTCCCTAGAAACCTGCAAACTCCCGTTCTTGGGTCTCCTTCTCCACAGGTTTGGCAGCCTCTGAAGAATAACAAAGAATGAGCAAAAATCAAGTTCTGGAATGAGCCCAAAATGCCTCCAAAACTCCTTAAAAGAGGGCATAACTGTAACTCACATCCAAGAGAGGTTAATGAAACATATTTTAATAATAATTTTCATTTATTAGTCCAACGGTTTCCAGAGATTAACCCCCTTTTTCTGAAACTTCACTTTCTTGGGCCTGCCTGCCTTAGCAAAGATTATTATTTTTTAATTATTTGAAAAGGGGAGATGACAAGTCCTCCCCTCCCAAACATTTCTTGTCCTCAAGCAATGGTTGAACAATAAACCAATCAATCCTCCTGGATCCCAAATGTAGTCATGAACTATACTACTACCAATTAACATAGGCTCTTGCAATATCCTCTGCAATATGACCAAGAGGAATCCATAATCAAACTGACAATTATAGCTCAACCAAACTCCAAAATCACCACTACCACAATCAAAAACCCATGAGGCACAAACTCTTAGAACATCAGAACCTAAGAAAAGTGGACAAATCAAACTACCAACACAGTAAATACCATCAACGCATCCCACTGGCCTATACAGAATGCACAATCCAACTCTGCAACAATGGTGAATGCTCTTGAATGAAACTGTACCAAGTATGGAGAATCCACACACTGTACAACTCCTGCAGTCAACACAACTTTGCAAATCACCAGCCACTATCTCATAACCATAACTACCATGCACCCCATGAACAAGTGATACAACCCACTGTGACTAATCACCAGCTAAGTCAGGAGATGTCATAGCCAAAGGAGTATAATCAATAACAACACCCGCTGAAGCATCACTCTGAAACTCCTGCTCTAAGTCATGTATTATCAAGCTGTCAACTGTAGAACCTATCGCCATGTCATGCCCATCACAACTCTCATCTTGAGGCATCAAATTGTCCCATAACTGATGATAAGCACTAGGAACCAAAGTACATCTCTGTATCATTATCTCATCAACATGGTCATCAAAGGTAAATTGATGAGCATACCTCACAGTGTAATGCCGATAGAATGCACCAATCTCAGTCAGTGGCTCAGACTGTAATCCAGATGAAACTAACTGCAATTGATCATTAACCATGTTGGAATTAACTACTACCTCCAAAGATATCACCAAGGGAGTAGTGTTACTAGTAGGAACCATGCCAAGTGCCGACTCACCAACATCACACATGATCTTTGATAAATCTCTAGTCTCTGTGCCATCAATACTAGAGGCCACCACCATGTCAGGCATACAACAATCTGCTACAACACCCAACTCAACTGAACCTAACTCTAGTGGGAATGAACATGATATTCCAATGTTAGTATCAAGAATGGATGCATCCCCATCTCCACTGTCTCTGACAATCTCAGCCATGGACATCCTCGGATCACCAAACACCACTGCTTGTGACTGTATAGAATTAGGTGAAGACTATAGTCGCTCTAACTCCATGGTCACCTTAGCCAAATGAAACTATGACTCCTTGAAAGCCAACTGTGTACTCTTAAGAATCTTAGAAGTCACCACAAGCTGCTCAGTAAGCTCACTCACCTCATCTTCCTTGGCCAACAATGCATCATATGCTGTATTGCCCTACTTCATAAGATAATCTCTGTCGGCTACCAACTGCATATAATCCTGTCTCAGAATTTGGATAGCCTCCCATAAAGAGTGGAACTCTGTCAAGGAAAGATAAATGCCTCCCTGCTCATCACTAGTAGGAGAACCCCATCCATAAACTGCTAACAACTGACGAGCAACATCGAAATGCTGGAAAGTGATAGCAATGTATTGGTCACTAACTCTCAACTGATTAGACACATGATGGCACTGGCTTGACTGTCTCCTACAAACCTCCTCTGATGCACTGTCTAAAGGAGTATCCTCAAAGTTACTAGTCTCTAGAGTATTACCATCCATATCCTGTGAATCAAATCTAAAACTCATATCAACATACGGAGTATCAAAAACATTAGCATTGCTGTCCAACTCCTCTATACCCAAGGAAACTAAGTCTTCAAAATTGCCCACTGCATCCTCCTGGATGTCATCAATGCCAATATGATCCTAGGACTCATCTATACACACTGCCAAATATGAAATATCATCAACACATTCTAGCAAGTATGGTTGACTGGATATATGAACAAAGCCCAACATCGGTGTGTAAAAACTAATACCAACATTGGACAAGCTGCTAGCACAAGAAAAGACAACACCATGCAATCTGCTAATCAAATCCATGATAGCACCCAAACAAATACTGCTACCAAAAAGTGTTAAAGATCTCCTGTCAACTAAATTCCAAATGCCAATATAACAATCTTGAGTCCATATCTGTAAACTAGAATTAGCTGGTAACTCAAGAAAAATCCTCACTTGAGTAATATGACCAATACCAACTAACTCCACATACCTATCATGATGAGATAATGAAGTCAAAATACTATCTTCACTCACCTTCAGCTGGCGGGATAAATCATGTGAAGTACTACCTACCTCAACCTCATGTGATGAAGCATCTAACTGTGCCTAGTACTCTTTCTCAGCAAAGTCATGAATGCTCAATGTTTGCTCATCTCTACTAGGTATCTCACCATCCTGCACAACAACATCCTCATAATCATCATCTGAACCCACTACACTGTAGTCACTGCCTGTTGTAACTATACCATCCTAAATACCCGTGGCATCACCCTTTGACAACCTGTAAACAATTGTCTCAATTTGAGTATCAAGTTGACCGTTACTATCAATCTGTGTAATATCCTTTCCCACCACCTCTTGTGGCAAAGTAGAATCTGAGACCTCTACCTGGCTATCAGCTAGTTTCTCAAACTCCTCATGCAAGTTCTTGGGAATTGTGTCATCTGTCCTGTGAGAAAATTTGCCAAATA
Organism: Cupressus sempervirens; assembly: GCA_028749045.1. Lineage (NCBI taxonomy): Eukaryota > Viridiplantae > Streptophyta > Pinopsida > Cupressales > Cupressaceae > Cupressus > Cupressus sempervirens. The sequence continues at coordinate 748,300,231 of CM053784.1, forward strand.
GAAATCCAGTCAACTTATCCACCTTAGCTGGGTCAGATAACATGTCATTCATTATACGGTGGTGCTCAACCAACTGTTTAGACATGTCATGGCTTATTTTCATAAGTTTATCTTGAATGTCTAAATAACCATCCTTTCTACTATTTTGACTTTGGCTATCAATTGTCCAAGATCGTTCCCTCTGAGACTCTGTACTATACCTGTCCATTCTGGATAAAGTAGAGTGTAACCCCAATAGGATATAACTTCTTCAAACACCAAGAACTAACATGAAAATGATTAGAAGTAGCATTCAACCATAGATTTGGACATGCAACTGATTAGAAGCAACATGTAACCACCAAATTATGACATGCAAGATCTGGGTAGTTGTCAAAACTAACATGCAAGATCTGGGTAGTTGTCAAAACTGACATGCAAACTTCTACAACCGCCAAATTCACCAAGAACTAACATGCAAATGATTAGAAGTAGCATGAAACCATAGATTTGGACATGCAACTGATTAGAAGCAACATGCAACCACCAAATTATGACATGCAAGATCTGGGTAGTTGTCAAAACTGACATGCAAGATCTGGGTACTTGTCAAAACTGAAATGCAAACTTCTGCAAACTTCTACAAACCCTCAGGCTGGCAAGATCATGGTTCTGATACCACTGAAATGTCCCTTTTCTAATTTTATATGATATTTCAAGCCTCAAATCAGATCTTTAAAATCAAACAACTAATATCCCAAAGATCCACCAAATTTTTCCAGAAACCCCAAATCGGGTATGCTGAAAATAGTGCCAAAAGCTTCACAACTTCACAAATTATTAATAAATCTGAAAGTGGAAATTTTTACAGAAATTTAAGCAGCATAAAAGCCTACAAAATGACATTTCCAAATCCTTATAGCCTTTACACAAAATTTCTCAAATGTAGGACAAAAACTATGCTCATCGGGCTCCCGAAATTAACACAAAAATGCCCGAAAACACCACAAAAACACTAATAATCTATCTCAAAAGTTTAATCACATCCCAATACATATATTCAGATCTATTTTAACACCTTAAATTCTGAAATACAGCAGCAACCAAAACTGATATGAAATACTCAACTGGAAACACTAAACTCATACCAAAAACACACCCGAAAACCCACAAATCTGCATTGTTCAGCACAAAGGCAAACTCTGTATGAGCATGCACATGGAATGACTTCAAACTCCCATCCTTAGCCTTCCTAGAAACCTGCAAACTCCCGTTCTTGGGTCTCCTTCTCCACAGGTTTGGCAGCCTCTGAAGAATAACAAAGAATGAGCAAAAATCAAGTTCTGGAATGAGCCCAAAATGCCTCCAAAACTCCTTAAAAGAGGGCATAACTGTAACTCACTTCCAAGAGAGGTTAATGAAACATATTTTAATAATAATTTTCATTTATTAGTCCAACGGTTTCCAAAGATTAACCCCCTTTTTTCGAAACTTCACTTTCTTGGGCCTGCCTGCCTTAGCAAAGATTATTATTTTTTAATTATTTGAAAAGGGGACATGACAGAGATCTAGGGCACTAACTCCTAGAGAAGGCCGACATGGGAGCATTAAATCCCAATTAACATTAACCCCTAGGAATAGACCTAGATTAAATGTAATTTAAGAGTTTACCATTCTAAAACTTGAAACAACCAACCTGGAAGCAAGAAGATGAAATTTTCTGAAGCCCGATATCTTGAAACCTCCAAAAATTGAAAAATGGACCTCGGGTCAAGGATGAGGTCGACCTTGCCCTAGGTTACTATCAAGGTCATCCTTGTTTTAGGTCAAGGTTGAGATTGACCTTGACCTAAAAGGCCGTCCTTGACCTAGAATGTCAAAGTCCTTAGTTTCATAGAGAAAGTTGTTAGAAATAGGTTGAAAGTAGAGAGAGAGAGAGAGAGAGAGAGAGAGAGAGAGAGAGAGAGAGAGAGAGAGAGAGAGAGAGAAGCAAAACAGGGGAAAACAACTAGATCCATGCAAAGACCCATTCAAGGCACTTGACATGACCCCAAACCACTTACTAGAAGGGCTAAACACTCTTAGCATAGAAGTGCTTCCATTTTAAGATGATATATATATATATATATATATATATATATTAATGGAGGTTTTAGACTTGTGAGGCACAAAGCCTACGAGCTTCCAACCAATGAAGGCCACCATGTAGACTTTTTAGGCACCCGATACGGGCACACTTGTGCCTAAAACCTCTTTGACTTTGAGCCAAGGACTTAGGGGCATCCATGTTGTGAAATCACTTAGGGAAAGATCTCAACCTCATCCCTTATGATGTCGGAGCCTTGCACTTGGCAAGACTTGATCCGTGGTGGGCTCTTTGTGGGCCCTTGTTCATATATATATTTGATTATTCATCAAATAAAAGATCATTTTTAGTCAAAAAAATGAAAAATAATAATTCTTAAGCGAATTCCTCCACATCATAAATATCATGGAAACCGTCATTCATGTTCAAATTTTCATTTACAATAATAGATAATATAGGATGATATTTTGTAATTTAATGACTTAAAATCATGTAGCTTTTTCTCTTAACTTAGATTTAAAAACCATAATCAAAATTTAAAGTTAAATTGATTAAATCATTAGAAATACATGTTCATAAGATTTATGGTAAACTCTCACCACCTAAAAATATAAAAGACATAATTTATATTGAATTCATACAGTATTTATAAAAAGATGTTTCTATAAATCGATACTCATAAATTTGAGACAAAATAACTTACCATTCAATAAACTTCTTGAAAATAAAATATCATATCAATACAATATTTTTATATTATAAACATGACAAAATAATTAAATAAAAAATGTAATGGACATGGATAGAGATTAAAAAAATATATAGAGTAATAACTTGCAACCCTTCAAGACCATAAGATCATGTAACCGACATGAAAAACCTTAACGCACCGAAATACATACATACATACATATATATATATATATATATATATATATATATATATATATAGAGAGAGAGAGAGAGAGAGAGAGAGAGAGAGAGAGAGAGAGAGAGAGAGAGAGAGAGAGAGAGAGAGAGAGAGAGAGAGAGAGAGAGAGAGAGAGAGAGAGAGAGAGATGTACAAATAAAGGTAAGTATTCATGGTTATATTCCCCAAAACAAATTTAAAAATATTGAGAATAATTATATATCAATGTGACAAACTTTATAAGGCAAGAGCCTACAACAAGAGGATAACTTGTGATTGTTTTATCTAGGAGGTCTTGGGTTCGAGTCTATTCGAACTTAATAATCAATTAATCACAAAAACTTTAGTAACTTTTTTTATTTTATGGTTTTTCTTAAATTAATTTATATTTTTATCAATCTACATACAATTCTTTTGAAGTTTTAAAAAATAAGAATTTTTGAAAAAAGTGAAAGTTTGATCAAATTATGGTGTTTGTACATGAGAGGTTTTAAAATTTACCTTTATACCCAATTAGAAATTGATTGAATTTGCTTCTTGTGAATTTTTTTTTTTTTTCCTATTAGACTTAATTTTACTCTAAATTTTGATCCAAGCCCTATCTCGATTGAATTATCATAAAAAATAATAACATACATCTAGAAATTCCTTTAAATAGTACTCGTAAGACATAATTTAGATCCCTAATTTTCAATTTGGAAGCCCTTATAAATCCATCCCATGAATCTAATTGTTTGATAAAGTAAGATTACAAACCATCCTCTATTACTATTTGGTAAAGAATGCACACATAAAACTTTTGCGTAATATGAATTTTATAATTATTTGTGATCTTAAGTTTTAAATTTTTATATTCAATGATTACATTATTCTTCTATAATTTAGTAGTTTATATAGATAATTTCATTGGATAGTAAGCTAGGGTGGTTTAGGATCCTCATGGAATCCAATTATTTTTATTATCCTCTTCCAATTACTATAATGTAAGAAAGGCTATTTCTGAGTTGGATTAAAGGCTAAATGAATGCTTTGTTGGGATCCTATTGTCATGCATTATGGGTTAATTGATAAGAAAATTGAAATGGCTATTTTATAATTTTAATGTATTCTTGATCATACAAAGGTTTAATAATTGATTTTAAAACTGTTCATCGTCAATTTATATATATATATATATATATATATATATATATATATATATATATATATTGATGGATTGTTCAGACCTATGAGGCAACCCAACAAGGCACGAAGCCTTTGAGCTACCAACCAGTGAAGGCCACCACATAGATTTTTAGGGACCTGATAAGGGCCCACTCATGCCTTGAACCTCTTTGGCTTAGAGCCAAGAATTGAGGGGCATCCATGCCATCAAAATCACCTTGGGCACAATCCCGACCTCATCCCTTATGATGTTAGAGCCTTGCACAAAGCAAGATTTGATCCCTGGTGGGCTCTTTTTGGGCCCTTGGTCAATTATATATTTGGTTATTCATCAAATAAAAGATCATTTTTAGTCAAAAAATAAATAAAAAATTTCTTAAGCTAATTCATGCACATCATAAATATAATGGAAATGTCGACCATGTTCAAAATTTAATTTACAATAATAGATAATATAGGATGAAAGTTTGTAATTGAATGAGTGGAAATCATCTAGATTTTTATCTTAACTTAGATTTAAAAACCATAATTAAGATTTAAGTCAAATTGATTGAATCATTAGAAATGCATTCATAAGATTTATGGTAAATTCTCACCACCTAAAAATATAGAAGATATAATTTCTATTGAATTCATACAACAATTATAAAAAGATGTCTCTACAAATTGATACTCATAAATTTGAGACAAAACAACTTACCATACAATAAACTTCTTGAAAATAAAATATCACATCAATACAATATTTTTATATTATAAACATGACAAAATAATTTAATAAAAAATGTAATGGAGATGAATAGAGATTTTAAAAATAGAGTAATAACATGCAACCCTCCAAGACCATAAGATCATATAAACGACATGACAAACCTTAATGCACCCAAATTTATATATATATATATATATATATATATACAGATAAAAGTAAAAATAAAGGTACAAATAAAAGTAAGTACAAAAGGCATTTGTGGTTATATTCACCCAAAACATATTAAAAAATATTGAGAATAATTATTAGAAACTTTCTTTGGAACAACAATTTTGATGGTAAAAAATGGATTCCATTAATATCTCTACCAGGGATGACTCTTAATAAGTATTGTGGGAGATCAGGCCTTCATGACATTGTAAAAAGAAATTTGGCATTTGGGGCTAAATTAGTGTGGCACCTATACAGTAAACCAGATCTTCCTTGATATAAAATGGTGTGCTATGCATTTGGATTCCATTGACCCCATTAGAGTGTTCACAGTTGCCAATTCTCCAAAAGGGTCTGAGATGTGGGAGTTCATGATGTCTTCCCATCACCTAATTACAAACTGCATATCATGGGGAGTTCTTAATGGTAAGGATGTGTTGTTCTGGCTAGTTTCTTGGAATGGATTTGTTCCATTAATTAATGATAATCGAGTCCTTGAAATTCATGAATTAGTTCTTGAAATCTGGGGCAGTTAATTAGTTCATTATATCGATCATGTGGATATTATTTCAAGTAAGGTTTATTGGAAGGATCCTAATCTCTTTCCCATTGATCATGTCTCTAAATCTTTACTCAAAAGCACCTTGAATAATAGAACTATTTTCCTTTTGGCACAATAAGATAGAGTTGTTTGGCTTCTTTGTAAATCTAGCCAATCTTCAGTCAAAGCATGTTATCAAGCTCTCCAATCTCATGATCACCAACTTGGTCCACAAAGGGCTTATAAGTTTTGTTGGAGTAGCAAAATTCTACCAAGGGCCCATACATTTACTTGGTTGGCACTAAAGCATCGAGTATTAATAGGTAATAGGTTATGGAAACTAAAAATATCTAATCACATTCATTATTTTTTGTGGTGATGCTCTCGAGGATTTTGATCATTTATTCTTACTTTGCCCCTTTGCATATGATTGTTGGTGCTATATTTTTGATAAATTACACTATTACTTTCCTATCCCCTCTAAGCTTTGGGATTTTTTGCAATCTTGGCTGACTCTATACACAGACTCCTTATTTGCTAATCTATGGGTCTTTATACCAACCATTGTCATTTGGTCTATTTGGTGGGAGAGAAACAAAAGAATTTTTTGAAAGGTTGCCTCTACTATCTAGGTGTTTCAAAAAACATTAGTTTCTTCAATTGTGGAATCATTAAATTCATTTTCTTCCAACATTCCCTCAAGTTCTTCTCAATTCTCATCTTGAGATAATGACATCCTTAAACTATGGTCTGGTCTAAGAATACCATCATTTCACCATACTGTTAATAAGGTAAAAGTGAATGGATAGGAGGTCAGGTGGCACACTCCTACATTTCCATTGGTTAAATTATATTTTGATGGGGCCTCAAGGGGTAATCCAAGCCTTTCAAGGGCTGGAATATGTTTTAGGAACTTTCAAGGAAAGTTAATTTAGGCTAATACTATTCCAATTGAGTTAGACACTAATAATCAAGCCGAAGAATTCTCTCTTCTTAATGGTATTCAAATGGCAATTAGGCTAGGTTTCTTTAAGATCCATATTGATGGAGATTCTCAACTTATAATTCAAGTTGTTCAATAGAGATCATGTCAAAACATGAAATTACATTATATTCTTCAAAAGTATTGGTCTTTTTTAGACAATTTTTTCTCTTGTGTGATAATAGATTAGCTAACTAAGTGGCAAATATGGCAATTGATAAAGGTCTGGTGAATATTGTTCCTAATTCTGAAAATCAAGTTTTATTCCATGCTCTTTTTCATATTGTTGATCAAGAAGGAACCTCTTTAATTCATCATTCATCCATCTTAGCATGATAGGGTTGTATCTATACTACTACTTTAGGGTTGGATTTTGGTGCATCTTGTTATTGACAATTTAGCAACTCTATGTGATTAATCAGCTATACACTCATCTCTATGAAATGTGACTCATGGTCAGTCACAGTGATTAATTGGTGTACCTAATTCATGTTCTGGAATAAAGTTGTAAAGGTTTGATAGCTATTATGAATTATGATGTAAATACTTCTTTAATATTTATAAATTTATAGCCTCTTTATGCCTTCCATTATATATATATATATATATATAGTTGGAAATATAAGTGGAGCAACTGATAGGGGGGTGAATCAGTTACCACTAAAACAAATTCCAGATCCCTTAGATGTCAATCTTAAAATGATAAAACTAATTACTGTTGATACTCGGTAGATACATAGAAAATTATTGTAACTCGATAAATGCAGAGTGGGAATTACTTTAGCAAATCTTAAGATGTTATAAGTAATTACTTGCAAGCATGAAAGATATAACATGAACACATGAGACACTAGGATTTAACGTGGAAACCCAATTTGGAAAAAACCACCAATGTAACTAGTTACTAATTTTCACTCTTCTAAAGTGAGCCCTATTAGGAGCCAACCCTATTAAAGGTTACAAAACACACTGTTAGGTGTGATCCTATTAAAGGATTTAATCACCCTATTAGGAGTTGGCTTGCAAAAGGTCTTGAAACAATTCAATGAAATTTTCACCTTGTTAGAAGATTTACAAATGACTATTAAACGAACTCTATTAAGAGATTTTAGTTCATTTCTACAATGGTTAGAGAGTAACAATGAAATGACTTGATTGTGATGATACTAAATTGCTGATTACAGATCTTTGTTCTAGTTCATACTTGATCCTTCTTGATCGAATAATGTTTTTCTACTCCACAAAGATATCTTCTTATTCTTCAAGTTCACTTCCTCTTCTTATCTCTTCCAACTCATTCAACTTGCATCTCTCACACACTTTCAAATCACAACTTGACCTTTTACTTATACCTTTCAGATTGTCAAGTAGGCTCAAATACAACTTAGAATAACCAATATTCATCACCTCAGTTAGCTAGAATCAATAGGTAAAATAATTAAGCTTTACATGCCAAAATAAGAAAATCCTTTGGTAGTCAACCCAGCACAGTAGAAACTAATTCTAGAGCCATTTCTTATGTTAACCAACAGAAGCTTGATTAACACTGCGAACTTACAAAATTTCTTTGGTAACCGAGTGAACTTGGTTAACACTAACCCTGTTCAACTTTCTTTTGTTAACCAAGTGAGCTTGATTAACACTCTTTTCTGCTTAACTTCTTTTGGCACCCGAGTGAGCTCGATAGAAACTATCTTCTGCATAGAGTAAACTTAAGAATGCTCGGTAACATCAAAGACAACACACAATTAATCAATTGTATCCAATTATATATGTATGTATGTATGTATGTATGTATGTACATATATATATATATATATATATATATATATATATATATATATATATATATATATATACATTTATCTGAAGACGTGCATTGAAAAAATGTAGATAAACATGGCAATGGTATTAATTAAAAAAAGACTTGATGAAAGCAATATTCTCTCCCTTTCTCATTTCCCTCTATTCTCTATCTCTAGAATATTTATCTTTTCTACCTCTATTTATCTCTCTCCCCCCTCTTTCTTGATATCTCACTTTTCTTCTCTAGGTATATTTATTTGTTCTACCTCTACCTATACTCATCTCATCTCCTTCTTTATTTAATTTTTGGATTAATTCAAAGTTAAAGAAATTGTAATTATTATTTGAAATTTTATTTATAAAATAATAGATATATCACAATCAAATTAGTATTTGTTAAACAATAAACTTAAAATTAACAAACAAATTATAAATTATAAATGTAATCTTAATTTAATTAATTCTTTAAAATTTTAAACTTAAAACAAATAGAAAATTAACTTATTAGAAAGGGAAAAGATCAAATTCATAATACCAAAAAATAAAAGAATAAAGTAAAATAAAATCTATTTAAAAGGTAAAAGTCAAGTTGCAATCTTACATAAAAGATATCTCCATGTATTTTCTATATTAATTATTTACAAAAGATGACAATAAAAATTATTTTAAAATTGAATGTTAAAATTTTAGACTATTTAGAATATAAAAGAAAAAATTACTAAATATTTACCATTATAGCACACTATCTATATGTGTGTGTATTGTATATCTTAAAAAATTGTATAACTGTTGTTTAAAATATATTTTTTGTATAAGAAATTATTTATTTTCTATATTACATATATTTATTATTAGTATTTTGATAATTTATTATTACTATCTATATTATATTTGTTATTATATTAGATTAAATGAACATTATATACTATATTAAAAATTATTTATTTTACATTATATCATTATATGATCATATTATTATCTTTATACTATATCATTAGTTATTGGACGCATATTATTATCCTTATACTAGATCATAGTTATTCTTATATATAAATATTATGTAAATGGTACTATTATTGTATTATTTAAACTAGGAAGACTGAAATCCAACCACAGAAGAAAGAAACCCTATATTTTCACAGGCTTAAAAAAGCAACACCATTCAAAGCAATTCAAACACAAATCAGAAAAATTAATAGAGGATGTCTTGGACTTTGGACTCTGTGGTGGGTCTGTTCATCTCTCACCGGGGCCTAAGACGTGAATAAATTTCGCAACTTTTCAATTATGATTGTTGAACGACTGCGATTTCATGAATGGTCGTCCAGCTTTATCTTGGATTTTCAACCATCGATTTTAAAAATCAGGTCCTTCACATCATATTGGGAATGCCGACGGCCTAAGAATGATAAATTTCATATATAAACTTACATTTAATATTGAGAATAACAACATTTAAATCATGACCGACTTTATAGATACACTTTTTATTGGAAAAATAGAACAAAAGAAATATAATAGAGAAAGAAGAAACTTTCAACAATAGATATAAATTTATACAATAGCTTGACTCAACAACATTCCTTAATGACTATTAATTAGATTGATGACAAACTACTTATGATTGACAACACACACAAATTCGACAGCTGACAGAAACTTATAGACACCAAACTCAACACAACACATCTGACTCCAACACTCCGTTCATGGAAATGCCTCTAGACCATATACACCAAGAGAATTTCATTTGCCTTTGCCCCCACCTCCGCTCTTGCCTCCACCCTTGCTGGCGGCGGACTGCATGCGGGCAGCAACGGCGCCTTTCTGCGTCTGCCCAACTGCCTTTGATTCTGCCCTCTGCATTTCTGATGCAGCGGAGGGAGTGATTGGCTTATTCGCCATATCTTTGCTAGCGTTAAACACGTCTCCGTAGCGTACGGGAACCTCCTTACTCATCTTTGGCGTTTTCAGTTATCTGTATCTCTGTGTAATTCAGATTGAAAGGCTGAGGCGTTATATAGAGTGGCTAAACCCTAAGATGATTCATGGATTGGATCAAGTGGTAAGGAAAGGAGAGGAGCGGTAATGGTAAAGCAACGTGTCACTTGTCGCATGAAATGGTAAGGAAAGGAGAGGAGCACTAAAGGGGCAAATCTACGATGTTTTGACAACATTTATCATGAAAGTTAATAGCAGAATATCTTTCAGTCTTTCTTTTGGACCGAATAAACACTTTTTCTTTGAGTTGATACGTATGGGCCATGTGGGTGTGATAAAAGTTCGGAGCAGAATATCTTTCAGTCGTCCCTCTCATTGGATCCAACAAACACTTTTGCTTTGAGTTGATATATATGGGCCATGTGGGTGTGATAAAAAAGGAACATGCCATGTGGGTGTGATAAAAGTTAAACAAACACTTTTGCTTTGAGTTGATATATATGGGCCATGTGAGTGTGACAACATTTTCTTTAATGTGCCACTAAGTGCTATTTTATTAATTTATTACATAGTGGAGTGGGAGTTAGGGTAGTAACACAATTAGCATCCTATGTTTGCTTTGTTGTTGATGTTGTCAAACCTTCATAGAAAACTTGGTCTATTCCAACTTCATTGTTTAGAGTGGTTAAATCTTTCTTTTAGAAGATAGATTGAAGCAAGTGTGAGAGTATGGATTAATGTCAGGTTTGAGAATAAGGTAGTGGTGAATGGTCAATTTTTTGTATTGGTATCCACACATTCTCTATTAATGAGAAATACTATTTAATGAAATGCACCAAGATCTCATCCCCACCATCATCTCTCTCTCTCTCTCTCTCTCTCTCTCTCTCTATATATATATATATATAAGTAATTTAATTAAGATCTTTTAGTTATGGGTTGAAGTAGGCTCAATTTAAAGTCTTCATAATCCTATAAGGTTTGTTGATTAGATAATTCAACTGTAATTGTATAGTTATATATTTTAGATTTGGAGGATACTATTAAGGGAATGCATTTCCTATTTGATAATAATGAAATAAATTTTGCATGCATTAAAACTCCAATTAATTTTAGGTTAGAATGACGAATTTCAAATCAAAATGATGCATAATCATAGCCATTAAAAAGTAGTATATGCTTTTAGAAAATAATTTTGTATTTGATCAATATACATTTTAATGAAGTTGATATTAATCCATTCTTGATTTCAAAACACTTAGGTAACTATTTAAATTTTAATCTTAACTTCTTAAAGAATGTAAACAAACATATAATAACTCCATTACATTAATAACATTGTATAGAAAATAAAACAAAGAATACATATTTCGAATTCAATAAATTTAAAATATTATTACAAAAAATTTAAGCTTATTAGCTTTCTCTTCCACTACATCATATATATATATATATATATATATATATATATATATATATATATATATAAAATAAACTAAAAATATAACTTTATTTTATATTCAAATCAAAAAAATGTAAAGACATTCATCACGTAACCACAACTATAAGAAATTGATTACTCTTTATTTATTATTTTATTTAACTTCTATAATATTAATTAAACATATTAGAAGTGTAAAACTAGATTCCTAATTGTCTTCCTCTAACCCTATCCGATGTATTTGGTTAAATTATCTGGTGAGAATCAACATAAATACCAGGGTTGTGACCAAATCCTTCTGCTAGGGTTTTATGCGATCTTTGAGTTTCCTTGCATACAACTCTTTATCTGAGCTCTCCTTCTGTGTTTTCCACCTATCAAACTGCATTTACTGCAGAAGTTTTTAGGCTAGTTTATAATGGCCCTGACCAATGATGACCTAGTTGTTGATACTGGTGTTCATGTTGCTACTTCAAAAAGCCATAGCGCCTCCATTGAACAAATGTACTTGCAAGTTCATCCTGAAGCTTTTTCACAAGGTAATCCTGATATTATCCTTCCTTTGCAAGAATTTGATGTTGCTTGTGATTGGTTAGAACAACATACCTTGATACGGTATTTTGTTGGTAGGACTCCTCCTAAAGCTATACTCTGAGAATGGGTTAAAAAGTGTTGGAATCCTCATGGAGTCTGCCTTGACATTGTGTGAAACCTTACCAAAGGTTTATTTTATTTTTCTTTGCCAACCCATCATAGGCAGACGCACTTTTAGCAATGGTCCTTGGTCTGTGCATTCTTCCCTGCTTGTTTTTCAAAGATGGTCAAGAGATTTCACCAACTTTGATGACAAAAAGCTTAGAGTTCCTATGTGGGTAGAGTTCTCGGGTTTACCCTTGCCATGTTGGCCTTTTATTAAGTCCATTGTCAATACTCTTGGCAAAGTTATTACGAAGGGATGCGAATTTTTTTCAATGCTCATTCTTAGAAACACGTTTGCATTGACATTGATCTTTCCAAGGATCTTAAGGATTCTATGCAAATACATATTGGTTCCCAAACCTTCTCTTAGAAGGTGCTTTATTTGAACTTGCCTAACACCTGTTATAGGTGCTAGTCAGCAGAACATAGGATTAGGGATTTTACTTTGGCTATGCCTAGGGTTAAACCCCTACCTAAAGAGGTTCCTACCAAACCAACAAAAGGGAAAAAAGAAGAATGGACTACTATTGGACACAAGGGCAAGGCTCCCTTGGCTCCTAAATAGTCATATGTGGCTGTCATTTCAATTCTGCCTATCTCAACAAGAGTACAGCCCCAATCTGTGTAGGGATGCAAACAATTTTTTTCAGAACCAAGCCCTAGTGTTTCATAGGGTTCAAACCCTAGTTCATAAGGGATTAAGGCAACTGCCAGGGCTAACACCTCAGTTGTGATTCGCACCCCTCTTGTTGCTTCTTCCTTAGCTACTCAAAATGTGTGGCATTCTTGCAGTCCTCTCGGACGTGCTGAGAAACTAGAGGAGAAACGTCAGGCCATTAGTCCAGAGGATTTTCCTTCTGGCTTTAAGCTAGTTTCAACTTTCTTGTAGAATAACTACTCCTCTCTCCAGGACAAAGAAGATATGGAAGAATTTTCATGAATCTTTTATCATGCAATGTATGAGGTCTTACAGACCTTTCCAGAAGTACTATGTTAGGGATACCCATCATAGACTTGGTAATTTAGATTTTCTCTTTATGCAAGAAGTTAAGATGTCTAGTTTCATGCTTTCTTCTACATGTCACATCATTTGGCTAGATGGCATTATGTTTTCCTCTCAACACGATTCTAGCAAAGGTGGTGTAGTTACTCTCTTGTCACCTTGTCTTCATTCTACTATTATTTTGCATGATTCTAACCCAATGCACATAATCATTTGTCTTTTTATTTCCATTAACAATCATTCTTTTGGAGTTGTTAATGTTTATGCTCTCAATGATGTTGTGGAAAGATCTCAATGTGGGGCTGGCTGGTTGACAACTTGCCTCCAGCTACTTAGGTTACATGTGGTGACTTCAATATGGTTCAGCTAGCCTTTGACAAAGATGGCATTTTGCCTTTTCACTGCACAACTGGGGAAAGGGAAGCCTGGTACTACATGCACAATAAATTAGGTCGTTTTGATCCCAATACAAACTGCCACCAACATATTGGGGTTTGGCATACTTGGTCCAACTTTCAAGCTAGTTCTAATCGCATTTTAAAAAATCTTGATCATGCCATGATTACTGCACAATCTTTTTTCTCCTTTTCTAAGGATTGAGATTTATTTGTCATTCCCTTGCCAGATGTGACATTATCATACCACTATCCCATTTATTTTTCTATTTTGTAGCACATAATTATCCAGAGAGTTCTCAGGTCTCAATTTTTCCTTCACACATCAATGATGATGCATGCTTCCACTACTTCTCATATCCTACATGTCTAGAATTTGGAGCCATGTCTACATTCCCAGATAGGGTGGATTTAATAGTGGAATGATGCCATTACTACAACAGCTCACTTTTTACACATCTATGGGTGGCAGTTGGTGGTTTTCAGAAGGCGGTCTTATGACTCCACTACAACTGCTCTTAAAAAAGCTTCTGAGGCTCTCACCCTTAACCCTTTTGATGTTGATTTGAAAATTCAACTTGCCAAACTATGCCATGAAAAATAGGTTGAAGATAATTATGTTGCTTGAGGGGCCCAAATCAAAGCTTGCCTCCATTGGTTGGAGGTTGGAAATAAATCTTCAAAGGAGTTCTTTCAGGCTCTTCCAGCCCGTCATACCAATTTTGAGATTAAAAAAATCAAACAAGGCACTTTTGTTCTCTCTAGTCTCCTTGACACCCTACAAGAATTTGTTCATCACTATGAAAACATGTTTTCTTTGTAGTAAAATTTGATTACTCAAGAGGAAGCTCTCAAAAAGTGTATTTATGTTACTCCAAACCACCTAGCAATTGAGCAACTTGCTTTTTGTGAGCAACTTCTTACCATCTGAGACCTTAACTAGAGGTGGTTTTTTCCATGGCAGGTGATAAATCCCTCGGGTGTGATGGTTTTCCTTGTGAATTTTAAAAACACCTGTAGGAGTATATTGGTCCCAATCTACACAAAAGTTTAACTTGAAGCCTATCATTCTAAAAGCCTAAGACTATTATCAACAAAGGAAACATTAAATTCATACCTAAAGCTAGAGATTCTAAGGATATTTGTAACTGGCAGCCCATTACCTTGCTTAATGTGTCATATAAGATTATTGCTAAGGCAATTTCTCCTCGAGCAAATCAGGTTTATCAAATCTAGCTATATTCTTGACAACATCATTGTTGTCTAGGAAGGTATGGAGTGGGCTCGCAAGTCCAATCAGCTAGCTATTTTTTTGAAAATAGATTTTGCTAAAGCCTATGACCAGATTCAACGACCATTCATTTTGGCTATGCTCCAAGCTCTTGGTTTTGGTCCCAATTTTTTGTAGTCTGTGGAGATGCTCTTTGACTATGGTAATGCTTGCATTACCATCAATAATTTCCAATTTGATACCTTTGGGATTTTCCATTCCATCAGGCAAGGTTTCCCTCTGGCTTCGATGCTTTATGTTCTTGTTGCTAAAGGGTTTGGCTACTTGCTAGCCCACTCTGTGCCTTTAGGTTTGGTTTGTGGCATCTCTTTACCAGAATCCTCTTCCCAATTGGTCAATGGTCATTTTGCTGATGATTCATTTCTCACTCTTTTGGAGGATAAAGAAAACATCAAGAATGCCTTGAATTGCTTCGACACTTTTTGTTAAGCCTCTGGCCCTACATTCAATGGCATAAAATGCTCTATTATTGCCAATCTTTTTTTCCAACTCCACCTTGGCTTAACCATTTTGAATGGAAATAGGTCACTCATAAGGAGATTTTCCATTTTTTAGGCATTCCTTTTGCCTTTCAGGCATCACCAGTGAATCTGTGGAATGTTGTACTTGCCAAGATTACAAAGAAGCTGAATTATTGGCTCACAAAATTGCTTTCTCTTGCAAGTGAAATTCCAAATTTTCTTTAAAGTTCTTGCAGCTATGCATGTCTATCATTCTTCTAATTGGGCTCCTTCAAAAGCCTCTTATCAAAAATTAGAGCGATTGCTCCATGATTTCTTTGGGCTTTTTGTTCCAACCATCATGGCTTTCACAAAGTTGCTTGGGGCTTTTGTTGTCTCCCCAAGGAGTCTAGAGGCCTTGGTCTTCTCTCCACACAAAAGCAAGGCCTTGCTCTATGTGCCAAATGGATTATTTGTGCCATCACTAGAGATGAAGCTTGGAAGATTCTGGTTTGGCATTGCATTTCCTCTGGGTTTCCTATTAATAGACCTGCATGGAAGGGGATTGGATTTCACACCCTTCTCATCATGTGAGAGCCCTTGCACATACAAGGCTCTTTTGTTATCAAGAGCATATGTAAATCTTGGGAAGTTATTAAGCCTTGGCTTCACTAGTCTAGTGATGAGCTCTCTTTGATCAATTAGAACATTTGGTGGTCTCCCCTATTTGGCATCCAGATATTTTCCTAACCAAGACTCAAGGTGCTAGTGCTCTGCATTTTTTCAAATGAGGCATCAAGGATCCTAAAGATTTGTTCTCTAGGATATCCATGAGTCTCAGATCTTGGGAAGATATGCAAGTCTAGTACCATCTTGCCCATTCAAATCGATAGACTTTTGACTTATTGCTTTTTGTAATTTCAGGTCACTTAATTCATAAAGTGGGTATCCAGTCTGTTAGACGTTGGTGGACTGATTGAAAGTGGTATCTTTTCACTCCTTTCACTAGCTAGAAGCCAAGTCTGGGAAATAGATGGCTTTCTCCCCATCTGTCGATGGTGGATACGCTCAATCAAAGATGGCACTTGCACTCTTCCCTTTCTCAATGGAGAAAGTGTTTTGACACTATTTGGAGTGTCATTACAGAATCCAAGATTGCTCATTTTACTTGGTGCCTAACTTTTCAAGGTCTTCCCCTTGGGCTTCGGCTTAAGATATTGGGGTTCCATATCCTAGGTGTCCATTTTGTGACAAACCAAAGTCTTTCCTGCATATTTTTTGATTCTGTAGACATGCTCAAAATTATTGGCACTAGATTCATGATTTTTTAAAGTTTTTTTGGCCTAAACCTTTTTCTTGGCATATGGTTATTTTGGGTGATTCTTCTAGGATCCCTAGAAATTTTACCGAGATTTGGCATACCTTCAAGATGGAGATTTTGTTCACTCTGTGAAAAGATAGAAATGTTGTTTTTTTCACTCATATTTTTCTTGATATAAATATTGCTATGTACACTAAGGTGTGTATTTGTAATAATGTAATGATGCATATTCAAGTGCAAACAAACAAGGTGGCCCTTGAGGTGGCCCATCTTCAAGAGCTCCTCAATCACTGAGGCAATGCCCCTTGTACTATTGACAGAGTTCCTCTAGATGCCTCAGTTGATACCACACCGCCCAGAGGCCACTGTCGAGAGAACATTTCTTTAGGCTGTCGCTCACATACATCGCGTTTGCAGGCTTCCTGCAACCACTCTCCTAGTGGTGGCGATGGTGGATGGTGGCACCCCTCAGTTTCCCCACCCCATGGTGGCACTGGCTAGTCCCCAATAACTCCTCTTGGTTCTCGGTGGGTGGTTTCTGAAAAGTGGCCCTTGGCCATCTCACCTTTGTGGCCTGATATAAAGGTTGTTGACCAGGCCCCTGATGATGTTGCTAATGGCTGGAATGTTCCCAGCCTGCCTAGCAATCCCAAGGATGACTAGGGATTTCATGATCGGGATGAACCACCACCCTCAACTAGCACCACTTTAGCTACTTGAGGTTTTCTTTTTATAAGTTTTTTTTAAATGAATAATTGTTGATTCTGACTTTAGCCGTGTGAACTCTCATGAGGTGATCTTGTATCCCCCGACCCTTTTTTGTGAATTGTAATCTTAGTATATTATTTATTAATAGAAAAGGACTATTCATCAAAAAAAAATATTAGGGTCGTAAGACTCATGATTGTGTAGTTCCCTGAGATTAAATTTAGAGGGCTTCAAATAACTACAAAAGGATCCATGGAATTGACCTACCAAAGAAGTTGCTAGAAAGATCATGAACACCTCCTACTATCATTTCAAACAAATAGCATTTCTCTCTCTCAAGTTTATCCTTTCATCATCTTTATAGTACTAAATGCATTTAATGTGTCTGTCTTTATAGCTGTCCTTTGTTTAACTTTTTTCCTTTTTAATTTTATTTATAAAGACCCTTAACCCCAGGAAAATTGCACGCGTCCAATCATAAAATTTGAAAATTTAACAATAAATTAATTTTTAAATAAATGAAATTCAAACATTGGAGTGTTATATTTTTTAAGTTCCCAAAATTAATGTATTTGGGAAACGGGGAACATTAGTTCCCTACCTGCCTTATATAAGGCATAGACTAATAATAGGTAGTTCATTATGAACAACACATTCATGTTTGGGATTTTGGAAGAAAATTGTAAGTTTGATAAGAGAGATTAAAGCTTGGGAAGGGAGGAGGCTATGCAATTTAGTTTTGGAAGATAGAAATGAAGTAAGCAAAGATGGGTACATATATTTTTGAGAGAGATAAAGAGCTTAATAAAAGTTGGAAGAAGATTTTAAACCAACGATTTCCTTCATTTCTTTTTTCTTATTTAGTTTTTAAGAATTATTTGCTAAAGGTACAGATTTTCATAATATATGGTTTTTTAATTTTTCAAATGATTGAGATACCCTACCGATTTTGGAAATCATGAAATTTCTTGAATTTAGATATTAGCAAATGTTGTAACTGCACAAGGGCCTGCAACATAATTCTGAGTAAAGGAACGTAAAGCATTGAGTAATTATAAAAGAGTTGAAATATAGATTCAAAAAATGACCATTTGCATATTCTTCTTCAAAAACTTCTAAAACCCTCAGGTTTTTCATTAAGAGTCATGCTGAAAGATTTGGTTGTCCAATTTTGAACCAGCGAAGCCACACCAGATCACTCGATACTTCACTAAAAGCATCTCCACTAATCACTAAATATTTGAATAAATAAACATCCTTTGGTAAAGATTGGAATGAGATTCTTCTCACAAAAGTTGAATTGATATCATAAACATCATTGAGATTCTTCTTACAATAGTAGTATACTTATCATAAACATCATTTTTTGTGGAGCTTATTAGTCCCTGCCGTCTAAGGCGGGGACTAAAGTTTTTGATGCTCTATTTTACATTTGTTTTCGTTTCCGTCAACTAAGGTCTGTCAATCAATTTCTATTAAACTCAATTTTCTAAGTATAAATTTCATATTTTTCCATTGGCAACACTGCAATTGTTGGAAAAATTAATGCAGCGTTGACATTTGCCCCTTGAGCCAAACGCCCACCTACCACCTAACGACACAGAATCGATAGAAAACATGAATGCGATAGGTGAGATTTTTTGAATCTGGAAATGAGAGGGAAAAATGTTTTAGGTCAAAAGACAAAAAAGGAATGTTTCTACATTCATTCATTCATAGAGAGCAGATCATGTAGATCAGATTAAAAGTTGCAGAGAAGAGCAGTGGAAGAAGATCAGCAGATCCAGTAGTCAAAGTGCACAGAAAGAAGTTTGTTTATTTTGTGCCTGTAGCTGCACGTCTTTGCTCTGATCATTTTGTAAGTTTATTGTTCATTAGATTTGACCTGTGAAGCAATGATTGCTCTAGGCATTTTTGTATGCAGCCATTAGAGCTACAAGTTTAAAGTTTGAAGTATTGAAGTCGTTTAAAGTTTTAGGGTAAATTTAGGGTTTTCTGGTTGAAGCCGAATGCTCCCAGATCTTGTATTGTTTTAAATCAAAGTTAAATACTAAGCAAGCAAGCATACTCGAATCTATTGTTCTTCCTCTCTACATTTCATTTGAGAAGATCTTTGTTGAATATTTTTAGTTCAGAGTCTCTGGTTTTAATCATGAAAAGTTTCACGTGATATCTTGGTCGCTCGGCTTGGTCCCTGTTTCTCCACAGTGGAAGCCCAGCTCACTCGGCACCTTCCCTTGCTGAGCTCTCCTCTTTGTGATGAGTTCACTCGGAACCTATTGCCTGTCACTCGGCACCTTCATGTGCCTAGCAAGTGCCGAGTAAAACTGGCACTCGACACCTTCCTGTGCCGAGCAGTTTTTCCAAGTGCTGAGTATAAAATTTTTTTTTTGGTTTAGGGTTGTGAGTTGAAATCTATTTTTTCTCACATGGTATCAAAGCTTTGAGGCCCCACATCCATAGTGAGTTAGGGCATTTGTTTTTTCTTGGGATATTTGATCATGGCAGGAGATGCAGGAAAGATATGGCAGCAGCCACCATCATTTAATGGATAGAATTATAATAAATTTGCAAAGAAGATGAAGACCATTATGGTTGCAAATGATTTGTGGGAGTTTGTGGTCAATGGATTCAATGATGTAACTGATCCAAATCAGTATGCTACCCTCACAAATGCACAGAAGACTCATTTGAAAGAGTCAAGGAGGAAGGATGCTAAGGCATTAAGTTTGATTGAAGCAGCAATGACAGAAATTATGCAAAGAAAGCATGGGATATCCTTGAGAAAAACTTCAAGGGGACTGATAAATTTCATACTGTAAAGCTATAGAATATAAGGATGGAGTTTGAGAACCTTCAAATGAAGGAGAATGAATCAGTTGCAGACTTCAGTTCAAGAACTTCAAGTGTAATTAACCAAATGAAGTCAAATGGAGAAGACTATCAAGAGCAGAGGATAGTGCAAAAGATATTGAGGAGTTTACCTCATAAATATGACCATTTGGTCATGACCATAGAAGAGGCAAAAGACCTCACTACTTTGACAATGGATGAGTTGATGGGTTCTCTTCAAACCCATGAGTATAGGATCAATAGATCCACATCTTTTTCTACCCAAGACCAAGCATTCAAGGCTCAGTCAAATCCAAGAGGAAGGGGGAGAGGAAGAAATGGCTCAGGCAAAAACTCCAGAGGCAGAGGCCGAAGTAATGGAGGACAAAGAAATGCTGCAGTAGAAAGCTCAGGAAGAGCAGATGGAGCAAGTAGCTCACAAAATACTTCAAGAGGAGGTAAGAAAAACTACAACTGAAATAAGAGTAATGTAGAATGCTACTACTATCATAAATATGGGCATTATGCAAATGAATGCTGGAAGAAGTAGAAAGATCAGTCAGGACAAGCAAATGTGGCTGATGTGAATATGGGAAGTGAAAACACTGCCTTCATCATGTGTAATGTTGGTGAAGGAAGCCTTAAGGTTTGGTACCTCGATAGTGGATGTAGCAACCACATGAGTGGTAATGAAACCTTGTTTTCATTCATTGACAAGAGTTTCAAATTAGAGATTAAAATGGGTAATAATGGAACCCTACCAGTTGTGGGCAAAGGATCTATTATGGTCCGCACCAAGAAACGTGAGAAAAGGGAAATACAAAATGTGTATTTCGCCCCTAGTATGAAGCACAATTTGATGAGCATTGGTCAGCTCATTCAAAATGGATACAAAGTGCTGATGGAGAATGACATGTGTGTCATTCAAGAAAAGGATGGGAGCAAGAACCTACTTGCAGCAGTTCAAATGACAAAGAACAGAATGTTTCCCTTGAAGATTGAGACATGTTTCTCATCTCAAGTTAGTGTTGCACCTCCCACACAATCAGCTCTAAGGAGTGTGATTGAAGACCCCTCATGGCTATGGCACCTCAGGTATGGTCATCTTGGCTATGCTGGTTTAAATTTATTGTCAAATAAAAGAATGGTAGAAGGTTTGCCACATGTAGGAAATTTTTGTGACAAGTGTGAGGCTTGTAGTTTGGGTAAACAACATAGGCTTCCCTTTAATTCTAAAAATTCTAGGAGGGCTAGATATCCATTAGAAATAGTGCATACTAACCTAGTTGGTCCTATGCAAGTTACTTCCATTGGGAAGAGTACATATTTTATGACATTTATTGATGATTTCAATCGTAGGACATGGGTTTATTTCTTAAAGAATAAATCTGAAGCATTTGATAAATTTGTAGAATTTAAAGCCTAGGCTGAAAGAGAATGTGGACACTATATCAAGGTCCTAAGATCAGATAGAGAAGGCGAGTATACCTCCAATTCTTTTGTAAATTTTTGCAGGAAACATGGCATTAAGAAAGAGCTAACAGCCAGCTACACACCACAGCAGAATGGAGTGGCTGAAAGAAAGAGCAGGACCATTGTTGAAATGGCAAGGAGCATGATGAAAGAGAAAGGTCTCCCGACTGAATTTTGGGGAGAAGCTGTGGCAACAGCAGTTTACCTAATTAATAGGTGTCCTACAAAGGCAGTCCACAACAGAATTCCAATGGAAGCTTAGTCACGAATAAGATGGATAGTTGAACACCTAAGGGTGTTTGGATGTGTAGCATATGCACATGTGCCTAAAGAGCAAAGGCAAAAATTTGATGACAAAGGTGTGAAATGCATTTTCACAGGGTACAGCCCAGAATCAAAGGCATACAGATTGTATGACCCATTGAACAACAAGATGATTCTTTCAAGAGATGTGGAATTTCTTGAAAATCAGTCTTGGTATGGAAAAATTGATGAGTCACCATGCACTTCAAGTAAAATGCCAATTATGAGTGAAGAAGATGCTGATGAACAGCAAGAAGAAGGAGCAAATAGAAGAAAAGGCAAGCAGGTTCAGACATTGTCGAGCTCCTCTAGGCATGACCGAGTGTCAGTGCCGAGTACCAGTGAAGACCGAGCTAGTCGACAAAGCAACAGCAGTGAAGATTCTAATCCCACATATTTCTCCTTGTTACCAAGAAATACCAAGAGTCTTAGAGAGATATACCAAGATGAAAGGTATGAAGATTATGATGAGAGTGTTAATTTTGCATTATTTTCTCATAGTGATCAAATATATTTTGAAGAAGCTATTAAGGAGAAGAAATGGTGTAATGCCATGGATGAGGAACTAGATGCTATAGAAAGAAATGAGACATGGGAGCTATCTGAATTGCCTCCCAAGAAGCAAGTGATTGGAGTGAAATGGGTTTATAAGACCAAATGCAATGCTGAAGGCAACATTGATATGCATAAGGCAAGGCTGGTAGTCAAGGGCTACAAACAACAATATGGAAGAGATTATGATGAGACCCATGCCCCGGTTGCAAGAATGGAAACCGTGCATGTTGTCATAGCAATTGCAGCTCAGCACAAGTGGAAGGTATTTCAAATGGATGTGAAGTCTGCCTTCCTAAATGGTGTATTGAAAGAAGAAGTGTATGTGGAGCAGCCACCTGGTTATGAAGTTGCAGGTGAAGAGAACAAAGTATATAGGTTGAAGAGAGCTCTTTATGGGCTCAAGCAAGCACCATGGGCATGGTACAATAGGATTGACTCATATTTGATGAATAATGGCTTTAGCAAAAGCAATGGTGAGCCCACTCTTTACATCAAGGCAACAGATGGTAATGTATTGATTGTTGTCTTATATGTAGATGATTTAATTTTTACTAGTAATGATAAGGCTCTAATTGGTGAGTTCAAAGAGGCCATGAAAAGTGAATTTGAAATGATAGACCTAGGTCTCTTGAAATACTTTCTAGGCATAGAAGTAAAACAAATGCATGATGGCATCTTCATCTCTCAAGAAAAGTATGCAGGGCAGATCTTGGAGAGATTTAACATGCATAACAGTAAGGCAGCCCCCACACCAACAACAGTAGGTCTAAAGTTGAGCAAGGAAGACTCTAGCAAGAGAGTGGATCCAACACTATACAAGTGTATGGTTGGAAGTCTAATGTATTTGACTGCAACTCGGCCAGACCTAATGCATGCAGTAAGTTTAATTTCCAGATTTATGGAAACACCAAAGGATTCCCATTGGCAAGTGGGAAAAAGGATCCTAAGGTATGTGAAAGGTACCAAGGGATTTGGGATTTTGTATATTGCATCAAATGAATTCAAGTTGGTAGGTTATACTGATAGTGATTGGGCTGGAAGTTTAGATGATAGGAAGAGCACTTCTGGATACATGTTTCATATGGGATCGGGTGCAATTTCATGGGCATCCAAGAAGCAACCTATTGTTGCTCAATCTACAGAAGAGGCTAAATACATAGCAGCAAATGTAGCAGCATGTCAGGCTATTTGGCTAAGGAGGATCTTGATGGATTTGAATAAAAGGCAAGAGGATGGAACCACAATTTATTGTGACAACATCTCATCAACTGCATTGTCCAAGAATCCAGTCTTCCATGGGAGAAGCAAGCATATTGAAATCAGATATCACTTCATCAGAGAGTTGGTGGAGAATGGGGATATCAAGATGGAATGTTGCAAGTCAGAGCAGTAGCTAGCAGATATTTTTACCAAGCCATTAGGCATTGGAACTTTTGTGCACCTAAGATAGATTCTTGGTGTAGTTGATTTGGATCAGTTGTGATCCTTGTTTTTTTTGGCTTGGGACAAAGGGGGAGTGTTGGAAAATTTAACGCAGTGTTGACGTTTGCCTCTTGAGCCAAATGCCCACCTACCACCTGACAACCCAGAACCGATAGAAAACATGAATGCGGTAGGTGAGATTTTTTGAATCTAGAAATGAGAGGGAAAAATGTTTTAGGTCAGAAGACAAAAAAGGAATGTTTCTACATTCATTCATTCATAGAGAGCAGATCATATAGATCAAATTAGAAGTTGCAGAGAAGAGCAGTGGAAGAAGATCAACAAATCCAGTAGTTAGAGTACAGAGAAAGAAGTTTGTTTATTTCGTGCCTACAGCTGCACATCTTCTCTCTGATCATTCTGTAAGTTTATTGTTCATTGGATTCGACCTGTGAAGCAGTGATTGCTCTAGGCATTTTTGTATGTAGCCATTAGAGCTGCAAGTTTAAAGTTTGAAGTATTGAAGTTGTTTGAAGTTTTAGGGTAAATTTAGGGTTTTCTGGTTGAAGTCGAATGCTCCCAGATCATGTATTGTTTAAATCAAAGTTAAATACTAAGCAAGCAGGCATACTTGAATCTATTGTTCTTCCTCTCTACATTTCATTTGAGAAGATCTTTGTTGAATATTTTTAGTTCTGAGTCTCTGGTTTTAATCGTGAAAAGTTTCACGTGATATCCTGGTCGCTTGGCTTGGTCCCTATTTCTCTACAGTGGAAGTCAAGCTCACTCGGCACATTCCCTTGCTGAGCTCTCCTCTTTGTACCGAGTTCACTTGGAACCTATTTCCTGTCACTCGACACTTCATGTGCCGAGCAAGTGCCAAGTAAAATTGGCACTCGGCACCTTCCTATGCCGAGCAGTTTTTCCAAGTGCCGAGTATAAATTATTTTTTTTGGTTTAGGGTTGTGAGTTGAAATCTATTTTTTCTCACAGCAATTTCCTAGCGATCTTTTCTAATTTCTTATGTATAAAATTCAGCATAAAATTTATGGCAAGCTGTCAAAATGGTGCATGTTGTGGCAACAGGTAAGAAGACCTGCGCAGAATAGTGGACGTGGCCTTCCGCATGTAATTCTTACATTGATGACATCGCCTTTCAGATTTTCAATTTATGTTCTCATAGATCAAGAGGTATTGTTCTTTAATCATTTCTATTTTCCTCTAAACAATTATGCATTATTGCATTGCATATCCTGGAAATAGTACTGGCCATTTGCTCCACCATTTTTCACATTGCAGGAAAATTAAAAGAAATAGGAAAGGAAATCGCTGGGACAAGAAAGCAATTGAAGTTTATCAGTGTCGAAACATGTAAGCCTGTCCTCTTCTCGTTTCATCTAGCATTGGGCATCCAATTCTTTCTTTCACTAGAATTGCTTTCATGTATTAAAATTACATTGAAAAAAAATCAATCTGTAATCAAGGGTTTTGATTTGACTAGATTGATGCCTGAAAAGTTTGTTAAATATGGCTCTACAACTCATTAATACTCTCTTCAATGCTTATGCTTTGTTCATTCTGTGTGTCCTCCTATTCAGTATGTTGAGTGAACACCCAAATGGCCAATTTCATTCAGTTGGAACAGAATGGCTAACTATCAATTGGCTTAAGGGAAAAAAATTAGAGAGTTTTCATTGCATCAGTGCTTTATAGGTGTTGGCCAAAGTGCATTCTCTGTGCTTGAAAGGAAATAATTGAATAGATTGAACTGCTCCATTTCTATCTTAGTGTTCATTAGATTATACACGTTTTGTTGCTTCCATCATCCTCTTTATTAGTGCAAGTGTCTGACCACTTTTTCTTTTATTGTAGTTGGTTGAGTTTTTCTTCTCGCTAGAGGAGAGGAGCAGAAACAAGTGAGAGAGTGAGCCGAGTCTTTGTGCAAACTGAGATAGTTGGCTCTACTAGCTATGACTCTTCTGCATTTCGCAAAACCACAAATTCTATCTCTATCTTCAGAAGTGAGGGGAGGGGGCGCCCAATTTTCCATATCCTAAAACACAACATAGAATGAGAGAATAGACCCTAACAGGATTGCGAGTGGAAATGCAGGTTATTTGTGTCACATTCTGTATTATTGATTTTTTTTTTGTTGTTAATCGATAAGGCACGACACTCCTTCATCCATGCACAATGACACCAAAAGAAGAAATAAATCTACCACACATCTTAAACCTCCACACCCACCTAGAGAGTCCTAGGAAGAATATGTCCCACAAAAGAGGATGAGCGTCTAGATTGGTTAAAGAAAAATGCCCTGTCCAAATGAACCCACCATAAACTTTTCTACATAATAGAGATACCCATAGGATTTTATAGTAGACAGAAAAGGCCAACCAAATGAGAAAAAAATAATGCATTAAAACATAAAGCATTTCCCTTTCAAATGCTAAGCTAAATGACACTAGAAGTAGCACAAACCAAACATACACGCAGTCAGAGTTGAGTTTTTATGGCAAATAATGCCAAAGCCTTTGGAAAAATATGGCATAATTTATATTGTCAAAGGATCACCATCCCCAAGCTGCAAAAGAGAGAAATCCTGTAGCAATCAACATGGATATGTAAAGGAAGCCTTAGCACTACAAATGACTTGACCTAAGCATCCAGAATAAATGCCAAAATCCTTGTGATAGAAAGAAAATCAAAGTAAATAATCGTGTGACCAGAGGCCCCATTGAATATATTTTCTTTTATAATATCATTATTGCAAAGTAATTTGGAGTTTGGTTCTCAATGCCAAATGTGGGCTTCCACAAGACTACCAACAAAGCTTTTAACCATATTTTCAAATTGAAGTCCCCTTCTACTAAAACTTGTTCTATTGGGGGTGAACTATCTACTATCCCCATCAAACAAACAAATAATATGCCTCCGGCTGCCATCTTATCTTCTTCACACTTTATGAAAGTTGTGAGATCTTTATGAGATAGCTTTATGTATATATTTGTAATATCCTGCCTACCTCTATTGATCTAGGCTTTGTAGGAACCTATAAGCATAATTGTACCAACAACTTAACCTTAAATAAGTCGTATCTTAAATAAGAAGCCACAATTCATTGAAAACGCCATCTTTTAATAAAATTCTAACATTGTGACATTTGGTCATGTGCACCCACATAAAAAAATCAAAAAAGGAAAAAGGTGATTAACAACATATTGAAGTCATTGGATGACAAATCAGAGTAGAAAACTTGCAACTATAGCACAGCTACTTCTAATCCAATGCACAGATTTGTCGATGTCTTCATGACTAACCCTACACCTAATATACTGTTGAGACTAGTTGCACACCTAAGATCAACAATTCTTATTGGATCCTACTTGGGGATTGTGAGCTTCTCCATAGTGAGCTAAAGAACGGCTATGTTGTACAGTTCTCTACATAACTTGCATCCTGATTGCCTAAAATACATATGAAGAGCTCCAAGCAATTCAACACAATATTTCATTCTCTTTATTTCAGTCTCTACTCCTATCATGAGAACTTCACTTGAATTTCCTTATTGTCCATGCCATCATTCTCTATATTGTGTGTTAAGAAACACAAGCTACAACCTAATTGGATGAAATCTCACACAACTTGCAACTTTATAATCCTTTCTAGTTATTGGGTCCATTTTAAAGTGATTAAAGATCATATATTAATAGTCCCTGTGGAAAATTGAAGAACATTAATTTGGATAACAAAAATTGACCCAATTAACATGAAAACCTTTGTATAATAAAACAAGGAAACATATTCTTGAATGCAATTAATGTTAACTATTCTTATTTATAGATTTTAACTTGATATGTACTTATATGTTGTGTTATCAAATTAATGGCCAGTATTGTTTCTTTGAGTAGAGTTATGGCTCAGTTTTTAGTATTCTTAAAGTTTACTATTTTTTGTGTTTGTCTTATGCTTATTTCTTTTCTACAAGTTGGTTGTTTGTTTTGTGGTATTAATTTACTTAATTCTATAGAAAAAAAACTTGACTAGCACGTAAACCATCACTCATATGCTACATCCATCAATTAAGAAATTTTATTCCTCCCTAGACTAGGTCTCACACACAGTTCTATCCATCGAGAAAAAAATTGCATGTGGATTAGTCCTCTAGCTCTAAATTTCAAATACACCAACTCTCCCAAATA
Source organism: Cupressus sempervirens (assembly GCA_028749045.1). Lineage (NCBI taxonomy): Eukaryota > Viridiplantae > Streptophyta > Pinopsida > Cupressales > Cupressaceae > Cupressus > Cupressus sempervirens. The sequence goes on from CM053784.1 coordinate 748,328,647, forward strand.
TGATTGCTACTCATTGGCTTGTGCACCAAGGGTCTCCAGATGTTTGTCTTAATTGTGTATTCAAGGACTTCATCCTTGGTTATTTTAATCATCAATAGATTTTCCATTGTATTTAAATCTGCAGCAGGTCATAATTGTATTTGTCTCAGGTCAGTTTTAGCTACATCAACATCCTGGCAGTCTCTTCTTAGTGTATTTTTATCATTTATAACAGGGTTTGACTTCTATTATTAATGAAGTCAATGGGGTCTACGTAATATCTATCATAGATGCCAAATGGTGCTTTTTGGTGAAACTGATTTTCAAATGCAAGTACAAACATAGGCAAAAAGATTCTGCAAATCTTCAAAGTAAAATTTAAGAGCGGATGAGAGTGTGCATGAACAAAGTGTTCAAGGACAGAGCCATGGATATCACCTAATTATAGGCCTCAAAAAGTTGAGAATATCTTCAACTTAGGTTCCTAATCTTAGATCAGAGTTCAAATTTCTTGTGAGTGTTTCAGCCAGTTAAACTTATCGAAGTTGAAATATCACCATAAACAAGGTAAGATCTATTTCTTTCTTTGTCATTTCAATTAAATTTGCATATATATACTTAGATCTTTGTTTACATTTATTAAGGTTTTATTCATAGATCCCTATATGTGGTGTATTTTATTTCCTTATAAGTTTATATATATTCAAATGTAATATTTCATTTTTTCTTTTTCTTTTGTAAGTTTAAGACAACTTCATAACACAATTACTTGAGATGAGAGTACAGACATTTTTTAAAAAGTTCAAGATTTTTTCGTCTTATATGCACCAAACTGACTTTAAGACAAGCAAACATGAAATTCAACACCATGCAGCTTCATCACGAGTCAGATTATCGTTAAACCACAAAGTGAGTTTTGTGATTTACGCGGATCTAAATTCTAGATATAGTTATCTTACTTGACCAGCTACCTTCTTTTGAAATAGAAAATATACTAGATGTCCCAGTGAAATATTGAATGATAGTGTGTTGACATTTGATGCTTGTTGCACCAAAATGCCTTATTTTGTATGTACCTATAACTACAAAATCTGGTACTGACCATTGAATTGTGGCAACATTATAGAAAGTATCAATTTGTTGTGCCCACTTGAAGAATATGCTAAAATCATCATCATCATATGTAGCGATTCACTTTCTACTTCCATCACAAAATTCAACCACATAAAATGTGCCCTCACTGAGGTGGTCATTTCTCGGATTTCCTGACCAAAAAGTAGTAGAAACTATGTCACCTATTTTGTATGAAGTATTTGATATGTCTTCTTTAAATCACCAAAACTTGTACTGGATTGTATCTGGTCAGGAGAAATAGGCCCCACTATGTCATCTTGAACTATTAATAGGTTAGGAAGAGATCGACCATTCTTTGAATGCTATTTCACTTTCCATTGCTTCTACCAACTTTCTGAACTCTTGGATATAAGAAGATAGAGTGTGTGGACCATATAAATTTGAAGCTCCCTGCCAATGTCCCCAATATAAGTTTTTTACTTTCAACAGTTGAGTTAAGAATATGGAGTTCATATACAATGCACTTCCTTATGACCTATCAGCTATCTAATGTAATCTAGTAGAACTATTTCATTGTCTACACTTATAGCATAGTAAATCTCAACGTAAGTAAGCTTGAGGAAAAATCTACCTCATTTCTTTGTGCTTGATATTCTTCATAAGTGGTAATATATTGAGAATATGTGTTGGTACAACTTGCAATTACAATGTGAATACTGTCATGCTATATTCTCCATTTCCATTTGCAATGATCATCTCTTTGACTTGCAATTACAATGTGAATACTATCGTGCTATATTCTCCATTTCCATTTGCAATGAGCATCTCTTTGACTGATTCTTGTAGTCGCCTACCAGCCATAGTCATAAGCTCTAAGTAAAGACAAGTCACATGATCATGGTCATGATAGTCATTTGGAGGAAGTGTTTTAGAATAAAGCTCTAAATTTGAATTTGGGTTTCTTTTTTCTATTGGAGAATCCATCCTATGCTTCTACAAAGTTATAGATGACTAGTTTCTTATAAATAAAGTTTTGAAACAACCATTTTTTAACTTGTAGTTGCAGCCTAATGAAAAGATATATGATAGAAAAAGCTTACCTATCACCTGGCACAACAAGTATGATGAACTGATTCGTATTCACTAAATTAGTAGAGAATGGTATTTGCATTCATCATAAGTAATCAATTCAAATAGCTTGTGGAATTCAATTTTGAACTCATTATGTAGTCCTAGTAATATAAGCTTACTAGTATTGTACTTTCACAATTATGTTTGCATTGTCAATCAATTTAACCTGTTAAAGTTTATCATTATTAAAAATATCAACTTGAATCTCTTATGTTTGATTTCGTATTATTATTTTGCTTCTGTGGACATTATTTTCCATTTGTTTAAACTACTTAATGGACCTCAAACTGTTCATACTCTTGCCAGCTGGTGTTAACCTAAAATTAGCCATTCTCTTCTTACAACCTAATAAAAATACTATCTGACAGATTATAACAATACATTACCTCCCACGGAATTGCTTCAAACATTTCTCAAGTATCTAGCAAAACTTCTTTTGGATTATGACAATTAATTTTCTCTTTTGTAGGTTTCTTCTCTATTTTTTCTCCATTTTTTACTAATCTGACACAATGTAATGATATTTACTTGATGTTTAGTATGATGTCATAAGTAACATAGAAATGCAATATATTTAGAATAGTGATAAAGGGACACTTTCCTGTACTGACAATGTAGATGCTCAAAACAATTGAATTATTACAAAGAAGAAGAATTTGTATGAAGTTTATAAATATTCGAAGAGTTTCTATCTTTGAAAATATAAATTGATTGGCATCTTTGAGGATAGAGATGACTTGACAAGACCTAGTTTAATTTTGCACTTGTGCAAGCCATTGATATGTCTTCATCCTCATTTTAATCATTGTAAATAGGTTTCTGTAAGCTTTTATTTATTATTTATTAGTAAAAACAAGACATATCGTATAAGGAAAGAGAAGTTTTACTTGGTTGATACTCAAGAAGGCATGTTTTGTTGTTAGTACAGTAGTCATTGTTATATGTTTCCAATACCATCATTGCTACCTGCAACAAAACCAGGTCCTCAGATAAATTGGCACTTTAGTTGAAATTCTATGTACCTATCTTTAAATTTTAAATATACAACCATTCAAATACTGTCAATCTAATACTCATCATTTATAAAGCCTAACTTTGATGCTTTCTATTGATGCAGAAACAAATGGATAAACAAATGGATTCCACCTTTAAGGAAGGAATTGAATTGAAATCTGCACAGTCTCCACTTCTAAAGGACTTTATTTTTGCCTTATGTATCCCAACTAAAATATAAATATAGTCAATGGACCCTTGGTCAAGTTGATCAGACATCATAAGGAATGAGGCCGGATGGTGTGGATACCCCAAGGGCCAGTATCAGATCTGAACCCTCTATTATATATATATATATATATATATATATATATATATATATATATATATACTTTTATAGCGTATACATTATTGAAAACTACAAAGTATTCCTTTTTAATTGTTTTCAGAATGAAACAAGCATGCATATCGAGCTAATGTCAGAAGGAAAAAACAAAATCCTTTTTGTAATTGCATACTAATCTAAGCATTCAGATAATTGTATCTATCTAAACTATATATATATATATATATATATATATATATAGATATACAGATATATATATATATACTTTTCTAGCATATACATTATTGCAAACTACAAAGTATTCCTTTTTAATTGTTTTCAGAATGAAACAAGCATGCATATCGAGCTAATGTCAGAAGGAAAAAACCAAATCCTTTTTGTAATTGCATACTAATCTAAGCATTCGGATAATTGTATGTATCTAAACTCTATTTCAAAGGAACCAAATCCTTTTTGTAGTTGTGTACTAATCTAAGCATTCAGATAATTGTATGTATCTGTACTCTATTTCAAAGATTGCATACTAATCTAAGCAATCAGATAACTGTATGTATCTATACTCTATTTCAAAGATTTGATGTATGTAAACTTGACTAACTTGTTGTCCAACATCAAAGTCTATTTTTAAAAATTATGACTTTGAATCCACTATATAGTTATGATTCTATGTGTTTCCTTGTAAGACTTAATTGCTCATCGTTTCTGATCTATTGTTTGTTTCATTTTTGGTGCCACTAAATTTCTTTTAGTAGTTTTATATAAATTATGTAAACTATACATGAATTTAAGTGCAGTTCTAGATGCAATTCAAACAGTCTGATTTGATTACCTAATATTAAAGTCTTAAAAAGCAACAGTGTCGTTGGATTCTGGTTCAAGTATTATAGTTTTATGCATTGAATGCCTCTTGGAAGTGCTTTTCAAACCATATATGGCTTTATTATAATGAGTAGCTTTTTCAATTTTCCTTCAGCCTTTTCTATTTTATATATTGCTACTGGTCTCTGAGTCACTTGGTAATTATAATTATTATCAATTGAGAGGTTGTTTGACTGTGAATCAGGTGGTTTGAATTGATTAGTAGATGTTTTTCTAGGGATTGGTATGATTTTTTTTAATGACCCATGAAATTCACAAAACAAAAGCTTATGACGATAACACTTAATAGTAGCTAAATGGGCCAGTCCAGCCATTTTATCTTGTGCTAAAATTCTGAATTAGAAAGTTGATCATGTAAACATAGATAGAAAACCCATAGTCGACGAAGTTGACAATGTAGGAAGGCATAAATGCCTCCCTCTCAGGGACCAAGATCTGGAGGAGTTTTCTTAAATTGTAAGACTAGAAGTTTCCCATGGATTGGGTGGAAAAAGTTCATTCAAACCAAGGATTCTAAAAATGATGCCCCAAATTTCTTAGAAGGAATTAGGAGATAGGGCTGCATGGATAAAAATATGCACCTCTTCTCAAGGAAGCCTGATTGTTCCTGATGCCCAAAGTAGTAACTCGTGGATCACTGGCTCTAGAAAAGTTCATTATTTTAAGCACCTTGCCAAAGATTTTTATATGACTTCATACTTTATAGATATCATGTGCCTTGTTATGCATATTCGAGAATGAAATGAACATGGACTCTAGTTCAAAGTTCAATTTGCATCTATTTGAAAAACCTTTCAATCCATACGTAGATGTAGCAGTACTCTTAGATTTGTAGGCTTATCCCAAGACTATTGTAGGAGGTCATAACCCAACTGATGTTGCTTGAAACTTTGGAAAGTGGTGTTCTATAGAGAGTTTTGAAACAGGTAGGTATCCTTTGTTTGTACACAACAATTTCCTACATTCAAATACCAACCTTAATAAATCATGATTCCTAGCGATGTCCTCCCTCTTCCTCCTACCTTACCATAGGCAGGGACTAGAGTTGCACACAGTCCTTATTTTTTATTAGTATGTAATGGAGGAAGAAATTAAAGATATCAAGGTCCAAATTCTGATTAAGGAAGAGAAGATCGAGATGGTCAGTTCTTGGGCAAATATGAAGGCCAACCAATATCAGCTTAACAAGAGAGCTCAAAACCCGGTCTCTTATAGGAAGATGATAATGGAAAAAAAAAAACTCTTTCCCTAAACACTTTACATGAAGAGCTAGATGATGAGAATGATAAGCATAAGAAATGGGAGGAAAGCTTCCAAACACTTTACATGAAGAGCTAGATGATGAGAATGATAAGCATAAGAAATGGGAGGAAAGCTTCCAAGTGACACTCAAAGGTTATGGAAAGACTTCTATTGATGCTTTTATGGGTCTTCCTCCCAAGAGTAACTCCTCCTTAGACAACACGAAGAAGTTTAACAAGGATTGGAAAGGGGTTTCCATTCCCTCTATGTAATGCCTTGCTAGCTGCCTTGTGTGTTGCTTTTTGTTTCTTGGTTCTGTTGCTTGTAGTTTTTTTAGTTTAGTGTTAGTTGGTTGAATTCACTTCTTGTGAAATTATTTTATTTTGTCTATTAGACTTAATGTTACTTTAAATTTTGATTCAGGCCCTATCTCGATTGAATTGTCATAAAAACACTAACATACATCTAGAAATTCCTTTAAATAGTTACTTGTAAGACATACTTTAGATCCCTAATTTTGAATTCAGAGGCCCTTATAAATTCATCCCATGAATCGAATTGTTTGTTAAAGTAAGATTACAAACTATCCTCTATTACTATTTTGTAAAGAATGCATACATAAAACTTTTGTGTAATATGAATTTTATTATTATTTGTGATCTTAAGTTTCAAATGTCTATATTCAATGATTACATTATTCTTGTATAATTTTAGTAGTTTATCTAGATAATTTCATTGGATAGTAAGCTAGGGTGGTTTAGGATCCTCATCAAATCCAATTATTTGTATTATCCTCTTCCAATTACTATAATGTAAACAAGGCTGTTTCTTAGTTGGATTAAAGGCTAAGTGAATGCTTTGTTGGGATCCTGTTGTCATGCATTATGGGTTAATTGATAAGAAAGTTGAAATGGCTATTTAGTAATTTTAATGTATTCTTGATCATACAAAGCTTTAATATTTGATTTTAAAACTCTTCATCTTCAATTGTGTGTGTGTGTGTGTGGAGGGTTTAGACCTATGAGGCACAAAGCCTTTGGGCTGGTGAAAGCCACCACATAGAATTTTTAGGGACCCAATATAGGCCCACTCGTGCCTAAAACCTCTTCGGCTTAGAGCCAAGGATTGAGGGGCATCCACACCATCAAAACAACTTAGAGCATGATCCTGACCTCATCTCAGCAAGAATTGATCCCTGGTGGGCTCTTTGTGGGCCCTTGGTCAATTATATATTTGATTATTTATCAAATAAAAGATCATTTTTAGTCCAAAAAACAAAACAAAAAATTCTTAAGCTAATTCATGCACATCATAAATATCATGGAAATGTCGACCATGTTCAAAATTTAATTTACAATAATAGATAATATAGGATGACATTTTGTAATTCAATGAGTGGAAATCATGTAACTTTTTATCTTAACTTAGATTTAAAAACCATAATCATGATTTAAAGTCAAACTGATTGAAAGATTAGAAATACATTCATAAGATTTATGGTAAACTCTCATCGCCTAAAAATATAGAAGATATAATTCCTATTAAATTCATACAACAATTATAGAAAGATGTTTCTACAAATCAATACTCATAAATTTGAGATAAAACAACTTACCATACAATAAACTTCTTGAAAATAAAATATCACATCAATACAATATTTTTATATTATAAACATGACAAAATAATTTAATAAAAAATGTAATGGACATGGATAGAGATTTTAAAAATATTGAGAGTAATACCATGCAACCCTTCAAGACCATAAGATCATATAACTGACATGACCAACCTTAATGCACCCGAATTCAAATATATATATATAAGTACAAATAAAGGTACAAATAAAAGTAAGTACAAAAGGCATTCATGGTTATATTCACCCAAAACATATTAAAAAATATTGAGAATAATTATTAGAAACTTTCTTTGGAACAACAGTTTGGATAGTAAAAAATGGATTCCATTAATAACTCTATCATGGATGGCTCTTAATAAGTATTGTGGGGGATTAGGCCTTCATGACATTGCAAAAAGAAATCTGGCATTTGGTAATAAATTGGTGTGGCAACTATACAATAAACCAGATCTGTCCTAGTGTAAAATGATATGTGCTAAGTATTTGGATTCCGTGGACCCCATTAGATTGTTCATAGTTGTCAATTCTCCAAAAGGGTTTGAGATGTGGGAGTTCATGATGTCTTCCCATCACCTAATTATAGACTACATATCATGGGAAGTGCATAATGGTGAGGATGTGTTGTTTTGGCTAGATTCTTGGAATGGATTTGTTCCATTAATTCATGATAATCGATTCCTTGAAATTCATGAATTAGTTTCTGAAATCTAGGACGATAAATTAGTTCATTATATTGATCATGTGGATATTATTTTAGGTAAGGTTATTGGAAGGATTCTAATCTCCTTCCCATTGATCATGTCTATAAATCTTTACTCAAAAGTACCTTGAATAACATAACTATTTTCCTTTTGGCACAATCAAAGAGTAGTTTGGCTTACTTTTAAATCTGGCCAATCTCCAGTCAAAGCTGGTTATCAATCTCTCCAATCTCGTGATCACCAACTTGGTCTGCAAAGGGCTTATAAGTTTTGCTGGAGTAATAGAATTCCACCAAGGGCCTGCACGTTTACTTGGTTGGCACTAAAGCATCACGTATTAACAGGTAATAGGTTATGGAAACTAAAAATATTTGATCATATTAATTGTGTTTTTTGTGGTGATGCTCTCAAGGATGTTGATCATTTATTCTTGTGTTGCCCCTTTGCATATGATTGTTGGTGCTATATTTTTGATAAATTACACTATTACTCTCCCATCCCCTCTAGGCTTTGGGATTTTTTGCAATCTTGGCTGACTCTATACATAGACTCCCTATTTGCTAATCTATGGGTCTTTATACCAACCATTGTCATTTGTTCTATTTGGTGGAGATAAACAAAAGGATTTTTCGAAAGGTTGCCTCTACTATCCAGGTGATTAAAAAGATTGCTTTCTTCAATTGTGGAATCATTAAATTTATTTTCTTCCAATATTTTTGCAAGTTCTTCTCAATTCTCATCTTGGGATAATGACATCCTTAAACTATGGTGTAGTCTAAGAATACCACCATTTCAACATACTAATAATAAGGTAAAAGTGAATGGATAGGAGGTCAGGTGGCACACTCCTACATTTCCATTGGTTAAATTAAATTTTGATGGGGCCTCAAAGGGTAATCTAGGGCTTTCAGGGGCTGGAATATGTTTTAGGAACTTTCAAGGAAAGTTTATTTAGGCTAATGCTATTCCAATTAGGTTAGGCAGTAATAATCAATCTAAAGCATTGCAGTAATAATCAATCTAAAGCATTCACACTTCTTAATGGTATTCAAATGGCAATTCGGCTCGATTTTTTGGAGATCCATATTGAGGGGGATTCTAACTCATAATTCAAGTTGTTCAATAGAGATCATGTCAGAATTGGAAATTACATTATATTCTTCAAAAGTGTTGGTCATTGTTGGACAATTTTTTCTCATATGTGATCTCTCACACATATAGAGAAAGTAATAAATTATTTGACTACATGGAAATTATGGCAATTGATAAAGGTCTAGGGAATATTGTTCCTAATTTTGAAAATTGAGTTTTATTCCTTGCTCTTTTTCAAATTGTTGTTCAAGAAGGCACCTCTTTACTTCAGCATTCATCCATCTTAGCATGACAAGGTTGTATATATAGTACTACTTTAGGGTTGGATTTTGGTGCATCTTGGTATTGACAGTCTGGCAACTCTATGTGATTAATCAGTTGTATGTTCATCTCTACGAAATGTGACTCATGGTTAGTCACAGTGATTGATTAGTGTGCCTAGTTAGTGTTCTGGACTAAAGTTGTAAAGGTTTAATAGTTATTATGAATTATGATGTAAACACTTATTTAATATTAATAAATTTATTGGCTCTTTATGCCTTCCATTATATATATATATATATATATATATATATATATATATGACAAACTTTATAAGGCAAGAGCCTACAACAAGAGGATAACTTGTGATTCTTTTATCTAGGAGGTCTTGGGTTCAAGTCTATTCAAACTTGATAATCAGTTAATCACAACACATAATAACAAGTAATCTTGACTTCAACGTCTTACAATAAAAAAGAATAAACTGACAATCACACTTTAGTGTGCAATAGGTACACCCTATCATCTAAGTTTTTATCCATTTATCTGTCTCTCCCATTCATCCTCTCTATATCTCCTCACATGCCTAGAAATTCCTCTATCTATTTGTCTCATGCCTATCACTCTATATTTATCTTTATTCCTAGCATCCTCTCCCACCTTCACATCCCTCTTCTTTTGAGACAATTGAAAAATAAAATAAACACAAATGATCAATGAATAGATCCAAACAATTGTATAGTCAACTATGTATCTACAAATATGAGACAAATGGAGGGAACCCTAGGATCTCATAAGGATGTGTTCAATAATTCACGTTCAATTATTTGTAACAATAAGTGTGACTAATAGGGCATAGAAGTTTGGTAAGATATCATGTAACATAATTGAATGGTCAAATTACCTAAAGAAGAGTGATGGTCAACATGAAACTTTTAACCAAATCTGAAGACATGCATTGAAAAAATGTAGATAAACATGGCAATGGTATTAATTTAAAAAAGACTTGATGAAAGCAATATTCTTTCCCTTTCTCATTTCCCTCTATTCTCTATTTCTAGAATATTTATCTCTTCTACCTCATTTATCTCTCCCCCGCCCCCACCCCCGCCCTCCCTGCGCCCCCCCCCCCCCCCCGCCGCCGCTCCCCCGCTCTTTCTTGATATCTCACTTTTCTTCTCTAGGTATATTTATTTGTTCTACCTTTACCTATACTTATCTCCTCTCTTTCTTTATTTAATTTTTTGGATTAATTCAAAGTTCAAGAAATTGTAATTATTATTTTGAATTTTATTTATAAAATAATAGATATATCACTTTTCTTCTCTAGGTATATTTATTTGTTCTAGCTCTACCTACACTCATCTCCTCTCTTTCTTTATTTAATTTTTGGATTAATTCAAAGTTAAAGAAATCATCAATATGATTTTAAATTTTATTTATAAAATAATAGATATATCACAATCAAATTAGTACTTGTTAAACAATAAACTTAAAAGTAACAAACAAATATAAATGTAATCCTAAATTTAATTAATTCTTTAAAATTTCAAACTTTAAAAAAATAGAAAATTAACTTATTACAAAGAAAAAAATAAAATTCATAATACCAAATACTTAAAGAATAAAGTAAAATAAAATCTATTTAAAAGGTAAAAGTCAAATTGTAGTCTTACATTTAAGAAAAGATATCTCCCTGTATTTTGTATATTAATTATTTATAAAAGATATCAATAAAAACTATTTTAAAATTGTTTGTGAAAATTTTAAACTATTTAGAATATAAAAGAAAAAACTACTAAATATTTACCATTATAGAACACTATTTATATATGTGTGTGTATTTTAAAAAAAATTATAGTTGTTGTTTAATTTATTTATTTTTATAAGAAATTGTTTATTTTCTATATTACATATATTTATTATTATTATTTTGATAATTTATTATTATTACCTATACTATATTTGTTATTATATTAGATTAAATTAGCATTATATGCTATATTAAAAATTGTTTATTTTACATTATCATATTTTTATCTTTATACTATATCATTATTTATTGGAAGCACATTATTATCCTTATACTATATCATAGTTATCCTTCTATATAAATATTATGTAAATGGTACTATTATAGTATTATTACAAAAGATCAACATTTTGTACCATTTAATTATCAATCTTTTTAAATTAACCTATATTTTTATTGTGTCATTAGAAAATTAAGAAGGGCTCCGCAGAAGTCGGCAGTATTTTTTTCAATTGATGGAGTCATACGAATCTTGATGGCGTAGAAAGATCCATGGCCAATGTGGAAGAGGAGTAATATTTGAACTACAAAGACTGAAATCCAAACACAGAAGAAAGAAACCCTATATTTTCACAGGCTTAAAAAAGCAACACCATTCAAAGCAATTCAAACACAAATCAGAAAAATAGCATAGCGGAGTACTCATAAATTTCATATATAAACTTACATTTAATATTGAGAATAACAACATTTAAGACTATCAACATGATCAACTTTATAGATACAAAAAATAGACTTTCAGCTTGATGTTATGAAGAGTAGATACAAATTTATACAATAGCTTGACTCAAAAACATGACGACAAACTACTTCATGATTGACCACACACACACAAACTCAACAGCTGACAGAAACCAATGGACATCTAACTCAACACATCTGATTCAAACTAAAACTCTTTGACTCCAACCTTATTCATGGAAACGCCTCTAGACCATATACACCAAGATAATTTCATTTGCCTTTGCCTCCGCCTTTGCCCCCGCTCTTGCTGACGGCTGACTGCATGCGGGCAGCAACGCCGCCTTTCTGCGTCTGCCCAACTGCCTTTGATTCTGCCCTCTGCATTTTTGATGTAGCGGAGGGAGTGATTGGCTTATTCGCCACATCTTTGCTTGCGTTAAACACATGTCCGTAGCGTACGGGACCCCCCTCACTCATCTTTGGTGTTTCTATTTATCTATATCTCTGTGTAATTCAGACTGAAAGGCTGAGGTGTTATATAGAGTGGTTAAACCCTAAGATGATTCATGGATTGATTGAAGTGGTAAGGAAAGGAGAGGAGCAGTAATGGGGCAAATCTATGATGTTTTGACAACATTCTTCATGAAAGTTAACAGCAGAATATCTTTCAGTCTTTCTTTTAGATCGAATAAACACTTTTGCTTTGAGTTGATACGTATGGCCCATGTGAGTAATAAAAGTTAAGAGCAGAATATCTTTCAGTCTTCCCTCTCATTGGACCCAACAAACACTTTTGTTTTAAGTTGATATATATGGGCCCTGTGGGTGTGATAAAAGAGGAACATGCCATATGGGTGTGATAAAAGTTAACAATAGAATATCTTTCAGTCTTCCCTCTAATTGGACCGAACAAACACTTTTGCTTTGAGTTGATATATATGGGCCATGTGGGTGTCACAACATTTTCTTTAATGCACCACTAACTACTATTTTATTAATTTATTACATAGTGGAGTGGGAGCTAGGGTAGTAACACAATTGGCATCCTATGTTTGATTTGTTGTTGATGTTGTCAAATCTTCATAGAAAGCTTGGTCTACTCCAACTTCATTGTTTAGATTGGTTAAATCTTTCTTTTAGAAGATAGATTGAAGCAAGTATGAGAGTATGGATTAATGTCAAGGTTGAGAATGAGGTAGTGGTGGATGGTCATTTTTTTGTATTGGTATCCGCACATCCTCTATCAATGAGAAATACTATTTAATGAAATGCACCAAGATCTCATCCCCACCAACATTTGTTTCTCTCTCTATTTATTAATATTATTTAATTAAGATCTTTTAGTTATCGGTTGAAGTAGGCTCAATTTAAAGTCTTCATAATCCTATAAGGTTTGTTGATTAGATAATTCGAGTGTAATTGTATAGTTATATATTTTAGATTTGGGAGATACTATTAAGGGCATGCATTTCCTATTTGATAATAGTGAAATAAATTTCATATATATCAACTCAAAGCAAACACTTTTGCTTTGAGTTGATATATATGGGCCATGTGGTTGTGACAACATTTTCTTTAATGCACCACTAACTACTATTTTATTAATTTATTACATAGTGGAGTGGGAGCTAGGGTAGTAACACAATTCGCATCCTATGTTTGATTTGTTGTTGATGTTGTCAAACCTTCGTAGAAAGCTTGGTCTATTCCAACTTCATTCTTTAGAGTGGTTAAATCTTTCTTTTAGAAGATAGATTGAAGCAAGTATGAGAGTATGAATTGATGTTAGGGTTTAGAATGAGTTAGTGATGGATGGTCAAATTTTTGTATTGGTATCCACACATCCTCTATCAATGAGAAATACTATTTAATGAAATGCACCAAGATCTCATCCCCACCATCATTTGTTTCTCTCTCTATATATTAATATTATATAATTAAGATCTTTTAGTTATCGGTTGAAGTAGGCTCAATTTAAAGTCTTCATAATCCTATAAGGTTTGTTGATTAGATAATTCAAGTGTAATTGTATAGTTATATACTTTAGATGTGGAGGATACTATTTAGAGCATGTATTTCCTCTTTGATAATACTGAAATAAATTTTGCATGCATTAAAACTCCAATTAATTTCAAATCAAAATGATGCATAGTCTTAGCCATAAAAAAGTAGTATAGGCTTGTAGAAAATAATTTTGTATTTGATCAATATACATTTTATTCAAGTTGATATGAATCCATTCTTGATTTCAAAACACTTAGGTAACTATTTAAATTTCAATCTTAACTTCTTAAAAAATGTAAACATACATATAATAACTCCATTACATTAATAATATTTTTTAGAAAATAAAACAAAGAGTACATATTTCAAATTCAATAAATTTAAAATATTATTATAAAATTTTTAATCTTATTAGTTTTCTCTTCCACTACATCATAATAATTCATGTAAACAATGTACCATAAATACTAGGGTCGTGACCAAATCCTTTTGCTCGGGTTTCATGTGATCTTTGAGTTTCCTTGCATACAACTTTTTTTTTGAGCTCTCCTTCTGTATTTTCCACTTGTCAAACCACATTTCCTGCTAGAGTTTTTAGGCTATTTTATAATGGCCCCAACCAGTGGTGACCCAGTTGTTGATACTAGTGTTCACGCTACTACTTTGAAAAGTCATGGCACCTCCATTGAAAAAACATCCTCACAAATTCATCCCAAAGGTTTTTCATGAGATAATCCTAATATTATCCTTCCTTTGCAAGAATTTGATGTTGCTTGTGATTGGTTAGAACAACATACCTTGATATGGTATTTTGTGGGTAGGACTCCTCCTAAAGCTATGCTTTGAGAATGGGTTAACAAGAGTTGGACTCCTCATGGAGTCCACCTTGGTGTTGTGCAAAACCTTACCAAAGGTTTTTTTATTTCTCTTTGCCAACTCGTCTCAGGTAGACACAATTTTTAGCAATGGTCCTTGGTCTATGCATTCTTCCCTACTTGTTTTTCAAAGATGGTCAAGAGATTTCACCATCTCTGACGACAAAAAGATTAGGGTTCTTGTGTGGGTAGAGTTCTTGGGTTTACCCTTGCCATGTTGGCCTTTTATTGAGTCCATTGCCAATACTCTTCATAAAGTTATTACGAAGGAACATGAAAAAAATTTCAATGCTTGTTCTCAAAAACATGTTTGCATTGAGGTTGATCTTTCTAAGGATCTTAAAGATGCTGGAATTACAAGTGGAATTAGGAGTTTAAACTTGATCCCATAAAACTTTCATCATTCATACATCACATGCATTAATATACTGAAATAACATGTAAAGCATATGCATCAATCATGTAAACATGTAATCAAAGACACACATAACACCATATATGATTACCCAGAAACCCTCCAAGTGAGAAGGTAAAACTAGGGTGGGGATGACACCCACAAATCTTCACTACTACAGCAATAAAGTTATTCAATTAAGGTTACAATGGTTTGACCATGAATCATGGGCTGCCCTATGAAAGGCCTGCCCTACTAAAGGTTTACAAAGACTATTAAGTCCCACCTTGTTAGAGGATTTCAACACCCTATTAGAAGTGTCCCTAGTTAGAGGACCTCAACTTACAATTAAGTAAGCACCTTGTTAAAGGATTTAATACAACCTATTAGGACTACTCTGTTAAGAGATTTAACTGAAATCACCTCTCAAAATGTCTCAGCATAGATCCTACAATTGGCACTTGCTTGCCTGATAACAGATTGAACCTTTGCACAGTCTTTGATTGATCCTTCACAATCTGATGTATCAATTTTGTATCCTTCTTTATCCTCTATTCTTCTCTAACTAATTATGCAATTCACTCTTACTTCTAAGTCACCTTGAATGTTCTGTAAACTATCTTGTTTGCTTGTCCAATTCGATCATTCACCCCTTGTTACACCATTAAAATTTTTAGGGCTTCATCCTCCTTAAGAAGACTCTAGTGGCTTAGGGTTAGGTATGAATCTACAGCTAAGATTCATTCACATTACCACTTAAAATTTCCTATTTTCTGATTGGTTGTATGCAATTGCATAGGGAATCTGCATCTAGATTTGTCCTTATCTCCAAAAGATTGTAATCTATCCTTAAATCACCCTAGAAATGGTTTACATAATGTTAGCCATATTGTGAGTCACCTTATTTTGAACTTTTCCTAAATTTCCCATCTAGTTATCGAGGCTTCTTATTGTCACTTCGTGTTCTCCCAACCATTGATAACATTGTATAAAGTCTCTTGAAACTTCCCATCATTCCTTGTGTTTGTCTGAACCTCTTTGAACCATTTTGAACCTCAATTCAAAGTAGTTCAATCAAAATGTCTTTATGCTAACCTTTTGTCTTTTGTAGATAATTCATGCAAGACTATGGAGTGTTCTTTTGAACTACTTCAAACCCCTTTGAATCTTGGTTCAAAGTCATTCTACTACTAAGGTTCTTTGGCAGAAATTGATTGCAGGTTGGTGAAGCCACCATTTTCACATGGCATAAATTATCACATTAGGAGGTAATAATTCAATAAAGTGTCTTAATTTCAAGCATGGGAAAATGTCATCATGATTTAAAGTGGAAGATCTTTTTGCCAAAAAAGAAGGATTGGGTGTCAAACAAAATTAATCATTGTCAATACAGCTGCAAAGGGAAGTATTTAATAAAGGGTCATGTCAAGAGATTTCAAATGTGTGAGCCAAGCCACAGTTGATCTGTCATGAATACCTCATTATGAGGCTATACTTTTGCACGTATGTTTTCTTTCCCTTAAAAAGAGCATAGTTTTTCCTTTTTTTAATCATGCAAAAAGGAGATTTGAAGGAGCTACTAAGGGATAAGAAAAGAGGTTATTTTTCTCAGCAAGTCATAGGTGAGAACATAGAAAAACCTTCTTTTTGTTCAACCATCTATGTGAATTTTGAAATAGAATCAATTTGAGTCTTTCTTCCCATATTTAAGATGAAATCTGTGTTACATTTCTTTGGGAATGTTTCGAGTTTAGAATGCAAGAGACCTATTATTTGTGATACCAATTTAGAAGGTGTTAGGCTGGAAAAGTCACAGTCGAATTTCCTTGAGCAAGCCAATGAATTGAATGATTGTATGGAAATGTTGACTAGTGGTCTTCTTGAAGCCGCAGCTTTTCCTCCTACCTTGTTAAGCCCTAAATTACTCCAACTCCGTATTGATCATTATGATGTGAGGAGTAAAAGTATCCTAAACAAAGATGGAGAACATGTGCTATTGATATCCAAGGAAACTATTGCTTCAGTGTTATGTCTACCAGAAAGCACATTCATTGCATTTTCTCCTATCCAATCCCTAGTGGAGTACCAAGAAACCCCAAGAGAATATCGTAACATCCTAGCTAGGAAGTGGAAAACAACTAATTATGGCAGAGGTTCAAGGCTACCTAAGATAGTCACAAAAGATCACCTAAAACCCCATATTCATGATCTTGTAGTGTTGTTACACTAAGTTAAGGGTTCAACTGATCTCCTCCTTTTTGAAGAATGGATGTTTTGTTATGTTGAGATTATTTTAAAGGGGGAAAAATGGATGGATTGGGCTGAAATAATTGCTAGCTCATTAAGAACATAGCTTAAACATGCTAAGGAATCTAAGGAAAATTTCTATATGGCCTCTTATCTCACATACTGCATTGCTTGTGTTAGTAATCTTACTGCCCTACCTCATAAAATTTGGAATGAAGAAATAATAGTCTATCAATATTGTCCCCTACTTCAAAGAGATAAAGTGTTAGAAAAATTTAGAAAGGTACATGATGTATTGGTAGAAAGTGTGCATTTATCTATGAAAAAGGCACCCATGCCTGGATTGTTGTTAGAAGCCCAGAGATTGATTCAAAACTATGGAAGCTATTACATATAGTTCCCTAAGTTCACCTATTTGAGAGTAGGTGGGTTCGAAGATGAGCCAATGAAGTTACCACATTATGCACTTCATTTTTTTGTTTTAGTTGAAGTCTGGAGGCAATTATTCTCTGTCATTAAGGATAATCTACCTCAAGAGAATTGGGAGTTAGTGTTTCCTATCAAGCTTGGTCCTTTGACTTGTAGCAGCATGATCAATGCCTCAGTCATAGGAAGTAATTTTCTCAATTTTGGTTTTGGGTCTTACCAAGGAAGAAGGGATTTTGATATTAAAGGATTTGTAGCCAGCTCTTGGTCTAAAGGGTCAGTTATCCACAATTCCACACCTAGAAGACTTATGGCAAGATTGTAAAAATGAAGAAGCGTTAAAATGAGACCACTCAATATTAACACTTCAACAAATCAATTCTCTCAAATTGAAATTTCAACTAGGAGGAGTAGTTGAAGATGGTTCAGACATTGTTGAACTTGGGTGGGAAGAAGCTAGTGAGTCAAGACAATTGGAAGTGGATTGGAATCAAGAAGAAGAAGATGACATAAATCTAAGAACTAGATCCATTCTCACCCATACAAACAATTGGCCAATGAGGCAAAGCATGAAATTAGTCGATGAACCATCTCTAAAGATAGTTTATTTTTCTGAACCACTGACCTCTGACATCCAAGTTCTATCTCCTATTTCAGGTGGTGTGTCAACTACTAGTAAGCAGAAAAGGATGCCAACTCATACATAGAACATGACTCCTCGAACCAAATCTAAAACCAAGTCTAAAGCTCTCATGTAGCAAGAAGTTTAGAAGGAAAAGATGCTGACCCAAGGACAGGATTTAGGTGATGGTCTTGGTTTCTTAGACAACCCTTACAGTGATGTGCAATTAACAAGCTTTGTTGGGGAGATATAAAATATAGAGATCTATAGTTGTAGAATATAAGCTTCCCTATATGTTACTTATTACTATACAAATTTGTTCTGGATTTTTTAGAATAACTCATGTATTGATTTAAGAAACAAGATCTAGGAAATGAATACAAATTCAATACACAAATTATATAGGTTTATTTTTTGCATACTCGAACTCTTTTTTCATATTTCGTGTTTGTGTATTTTTATTTTTTAAGATGAAGTAAAAAATATTATACGTATTAAAATTAATTATATTTTAAAAAGGACTTAAAATGAGTCATCACCTTTCTAAAATTAATTTTTAAAACTTCATTTTTTATTTCAACAAAAAATTTCAAAAGTTTAACTAAAATCTATGTAGATTTTTTTAAAAATATTTTTCTTATCATTTCAAAATTAATAATAGAATATTTCAATTTTTTAAGTATAAAATTATCTTTTTAATGTATTTTAATTTTTTTAAAGACATTTTCAATGATTTTAAAATAATTTTAAAAACTAAAATCTAGATTTTAATAAAATCTATCTATATTATCTATAATATTTAAGAAACATTACTTATCAAAACATTGCCTATTATTCTTTTTTTTTTTCAAATTATATATTAAGTTAAGTTGTATTCTTTAAATTTTGCTGAGAGGCATCTACCATGGCAGAAAGCATTCCCAGCATGGGAATATGTTGATAGAATCTTCATGTAAACAAAAAAGAATGTCTTGTAGTTACAAAAGCTTGTTCATTTCCAGTAGTGGAGGAAGGCTGTCCATTTCCATTTCCATGCATTCGGATGGCTATTCATTTCCAGTGACGAAGGAAGGCTATCCATTTCCATTTCCATGCATTCATATTCTTTTTGAAACCAAGATTCACATTTGTCTTTTACAAATTTTGTTAGTTTACAATTTTTCGATATATAAATAGAAAGGAGAAAATGAAATGCATGCAAATGAAAAAGAAGACTGATGTTACCTGCCAACTGTTCAATGAGACTGACGTTACAAGGAGACTAATTTATGTTGGTTAATGAATCAACTAATACCTGAAGCTTCTATATATATGAAGTTCTCAAATGACATTTTCCATTTCTTAGCTTTTGACATCAAGGTTTTCTTATAGGTTTGTTGTTTGAAAATTATTTGTTTACTTATTCTTAATGTTGTTTGCAAACAATGTATTCCATTATGCATAATCTTACTACATTTTCATCCATGTGCATGGCAGTATAGAAGAGAATCGATATTGAATTGTTGATCGACATAAGCAAAAGGAGAACATTGTGTTTGGAGGTATAACCCATTTTCATCTTTTTGAATCTTAAAGAATCTATTTTTATTCATACCTTCGGTTGGCTTTTGTGGGATACTAGTTTCTCTCATATTACTAATGAATTCATAAAAAAAATGAATATTCAAACAACACAATAAGAAACAATTTGCGAAATAGGAAATAGTCATAACAGAATAGGGCAGTAATAAAACCTGAAGTTGTAGGCCAATTGTGAGGATGATTTGAAAGTGCTAAGTAGAAAATATAGAATACCAAGAAAAAAAGACATGTGTTTATCATTATTCAAGAATCACATCACATCAAGTGGAGGGGAAAATAGTAAAATATAAAAAATTTAGGTTTCAGTCATAGATCTTATAGATCTCAATGACAATTCTCCAATTTCTAGGTAAAAATGATAATTGGACTTGGATTTTCTTATGGATGGACAAGATCTGGCACCATGGACAATTAATCAATATATTCATTTATATTTCATTTGCATATTGATAAACTAATATTTATATTGTTTACTGGTACAAAGAAATCACAAATATGTAGATGGAACATACACATTAAAAAAAAAAAACATATGTTTTAACTTTTAAATCTAAATGATAAAGCCAATTAATCTAAATGATAAATTTGGCCCTGCTGGTATTGGCAGAGTAGCTCGTTGTAGTTCTGGAGATGTTAAATTTTTCTTCTCAGTTCATAAGGGTGATTACACTAACAATCTCATGGAAGCTCGGGCTATTTTATATGTTGTGGAATAGTGTTGCTTGCAGGGATGGAGTAAGATTATTTGTGAGTCTGATTCCTAGGTGGTGGTGAACATGCTTTCTTCGCAAGAGCTTGAGGATGTTAGTTGGTAGCTGGCCACTATTCTTAAGAAGATTATTCTCTTCTCTACTTGTTTTCAGTTCATTAGGTTCACGTATATTCCTCGTGAATGGAACAAAACTGTTGATTGTTTAGCCAAATGGGCTTCTAGTCATGATCTAGGTTGGAATATTAGGGATAGGAGTCAACTGTCCTTTGAGATGGTGCAAGAATTTGATGATCTTGTTGCTCAGGATCGAGCTCCTTGTTGAGCTCTCCTTGTTGTATTCCTTTCTGTCTTGATAAATTTTTACCCCTCTTTTCCAAATCTAAATGATAAATTAATCTAAATGAGACATTCTATTCTATCAAATAAGAAAAATTCAATTAAACTAAATGATATACAAATGCTAATAATGAATAAAAATTAATAAGCAATGATCTAAGTAGTTTTAGCACAAATTCTATAGAGTTTCAATACTCAAATTTGCACTTGTCAAATGAGAGGCAAGAACCCTTCTTTTATAGAAATCTCTGATAAATCAATGGTTGATATTGATCTTGATAGACAGTTGAGATGTTGAGTTGAAAAATAAATAATTTCTATTGAGAGGGAGTTAACTTTCTTGATTTTGGAGTGAATGTAGGAGTTAACTAATAAGATGAGTTTTAGTTAACAACAATATTTCCTTTTCTAATTTAAGTTAACTAATTCATTTCCCTTCTTTAACTCAAGAGATGATTTTTCAAATTTTTGAAGATAAATTATTTATTTATCTCATTTTAATATAGTTATTTACAATTTTATATTATGTTATGCCTTATGAAAATTTAGTAATAGATTACATTTATTTATTATATATTTTTTTGTATATTATTATTATTTTTTTTACATATTCTATGAAAAATTAATCATGGGAATAAATCAAAGCATTAAATAGAATATTACTTTAAAATTCAAAAACTTATTTAGAAACATTCTATTCTAATTCTATAAATGTGTTGGCACTTTAATTTTTCTTCATGCTAGAATTATATGTTATTTTTAAAATTAAAAAAATGTATATGATTATTAGATTTATTATGAAATGCTAAATTTTAATGTCATTTTTTTATTGTAATCATATTTTAATTAATGTTATACTAGATTAACCTTTTAATATTGTTATAAAAGTCATTTTATAGTTATTTTAAAATTATTAATTGAAAACTCAATTTCATTGTATTCATATTTAAGGAAGGTAGAATGGAGGAAGTCATTAGCAAGGGAATTGATTAACTTTTTTACCTTTCTATGTTCACATGCATCACCTTATACAGAGATATATCATTTCTTATTATCATTATTTTTGTATTATAGAGGAGATAATACTTCTTAGATTTTATGAATATGTAATTGTTCTCTATATAAATAAAAGTTCTCTTTCATGTTCTTACATTTCTGAATCACTCATATTTTTCTACATTATAAGTTGATTTTATAATATTCTTTATCTTAGTGTACATTTTTTTTCTTCATAAACTTATGTTATCTTGAACAACTAAATATAAGGATCATAGTTAGCTACATATTTCATGTATAATATTTAATTAATTTTTTCAATATCAATACACCGCCTACAAACATACATTAATTTAAAGTATTTGTTTAATTTATAATCTAATTTATCACTTCATAAAACTATGCTCTTAATTTATTTTCCTAACTTGAATCTATTTCCACATAATTAGCTATGGTGAGACCAAGGTTAACCCTTCAATCAGAGGAGTAGACAAGAGAACACCAAAGGGAATATCATAGGGAATATCAAAGAGACTATCATAGACATCAATAGGAACAAATGACAGAAAGCCAAAGACAAGAACAAAGGACAAGGTGTAACCAATTAGATAGCGAAAGGCATATTAGAAGAAGGGTTGAACAAACAATTGAAGAATTGGAAATGCAACAAAGAGACAGAAGAAATATACAAAGTTGAAATTCTTTTGAAATCATTCTCCTTCAAAATGAAGCACAAAATGAGTATCAAGAACATTATGGCCAACCAATTGAAAGGTACAACCAAACACCTAATGCAAATATTGAGTTGAATGTTCAAAATGAAAATTCCAACTCAATATAACAAGTATCTGAGACCCCACAACATGAAAATATTAGGAGCATTAATGATGATGTTGAAGGAACTATGGAAAACACTACAAACCTAAATGGTCTTCTTGATACCAAGTTCAAAAGATTTAAGATGTAGTTTAGGCATCAAATAGATAGTTTGAAGACTCCAAGTATGTGTCATCTTTGTCAAGAATCATATCTTTTTATGAAAGTTTCTTGTACTATTGAAGGTCCTATATATAACAGGTGTCGAGAAGAGAGAGGTATTCATAGATTTTCTTCTCTAAACCATATGGACCCTAGGTCTCAACAAGAAGTGCTTGTAAATTTGACCCAAGTTGAAGAGATGTTGATTGCACATGTTAGTCCTATACTTCAAGTTACACATGCAACTGGTGGTCAATACAAGTACAAGGGACACACTATATGTTTTCCTCAACATGTTGAAGATGTATCTAAAGTTTTTCCTCATGCAATTGACAAGTTGCCAATAATTATTGTTTGTAGATGGGATCAATGTGGCACTGTTATAACTTTAATGTAAATAGGGAGCATGTGTATAGATCTTTGAGGTACAAAGTAGAAAATGATCCCTTTTATGTAGATGTTACAATCAATGAAGATGCTCTGAATGAATTGACCCAAATTTTTGATGAGAATATTTTTAATAGGTTGAAGACAGTACACATGGAGTTTGATTCTGATGCAAATGAGGTCATTTTTGTTGGTCCACTCATGGAGGTAGATGAAGGTAATATACTTGACCATACTACATCTATGGCCTCTAGACCACCCAATGCTCAAAGAGAAATGGAATTAATTCATGCATGGGTTAACAATCCTAATTTAGTTTCATCTCAATTAATTGATTGGCCAACTATAGGTGCATCTCCTATCAATGAATATGTTACATCTGAATTATTGGATATGGCTTTTCCAAAATTGTTTCTTGATGGAAGATGTGACTAGTTAGAACCAAGAATGAAGTGAGTTTATCTTTAGGAATTTGCTAAACATCTAATTCGGTATAAGATCATCATTTTGGTAATCATCCAAGGTTCAAGTATTTTATGATGAACATGATAATGCGGCATCGTGCACAAAGTTCATCATATGTATTTGTGAAAAGAATTTTACAAGATTTACCAATTACAATCAATGAGTTACATGAACATATGGATAATATGCCACATAATGATTTGGCTGATAGGTTGATGAGGTTTAGAACAAGTTTGAGAGGCACAAGGTCATATTGGGCTAAATGTAAAGGTGAATTGATAGACTTGGTTCACCAACTAGGAACTCCTAAAAAAAATTTCACATTGAGTGCAACTGACATGTAGTGGCTTGATTTACACGCATTAATGCCAAGGACACCACCAACTGATCCACAGGAGCCTCAAAAATGGAGAAGATAGAATATCATTGACTATCTTCACATTGTTGCACATTACATGCATCTTAGACATACAATGTTTTGAAAAGAAATACTTCAAATGGGTATGAAAGTTAAAGACTTTTGGTGTAGATATGAGTGGAAACATTGAGGTTCACCTCATGTGCATGGATTTCTATGGTTGGAAGGGGCACCAAACATGGACACAATTGATTGGTCAAATGAGCAAGAGAGGAAAGTGATGAAAGGTATTTCTATTCTATTATTCATGCATGGAATCCTAGACATGATGCACACCAAAGAAATATACAGGTATGTTTTGAATGATATTATCTCATTTCTCACTATGTTATGACAATTACAAATTTATTCATGCACAAGTTTTATTAATAACTAACTATAATTCGTATAACTATTTTTAGAATTCTCAACATTTTGGTCAACATCCATGTCTGAAAAATATTGATCAAGACTATGAAGAGATATTGAATTGTGTCGAAAGACACACTATCTGTAAGGAGGGTGCATGCTTACGTAAAAAGATGGGAAGAATGGTTTGTAGGTAATTGTTCTATTAATTTAGAGTTTTATGTCTATTTAACACATCAATTATTTGTGTACATCAATAGAAAAACTTAGAATTTTATACTTGTCAGGTATAATGCTCCTTGGCTAGTGAATCTAGGTGGGTCCAAATTATATGAGGATGCAGAAACAGGTGAATTTTTTTTTTACCCAACAAAAAATGATGATAGAGTTAACACACATAATTGACACATCTTGCAACTTTGGAGGGCAAATATAGATTGGCAACCTGTACTTTCTAAACATGCAGTTATCAAGTATATTGCAAAGTATGCTTCAAAAGAAAAAAGAAGTTTTGAAACATATCAACAAATGTTGATGCGTTTATCAAACTTGGAAAATCTTGATGATCTTGCAGCAAGGGCATACAGAAAGCTTCTCACTAAAATAGTTATAGAAAGAGACATTGGAGCTTAGGAAACATCTCATATGTTATTAGAACTTCCACTTATGGAGAGTAGTAGAAAGTTTCTTAATCTAAATGTTTCATGTAAATTTTTCAAACCTGTAACAATTAATATAGAGAATAATGAAGAAGATCATACAAAGTCTTTTATACAAGGGTATAAAACAAGACCCCTTTGTATGGAAGGTATAACATTAATTGATGTAGCAAGATCTTGGATATACAATCCAAAGAAAAGAGGAGATAACAAATGGGGGCCAAGAGAAATAGTAGCTATAGTTAGAGTTTTCCCAAGGTTTGTATCTATTCCTCCACGAGACTCCAACAAATGGGTTAGTTTTTGTTCATCTGAGTTATTGTTGTACAAACCTTTCCATGACATTGAGAGGGACATTGGTGATATCAATGATACTATAGTGGCCAATTGGGAGTCACTCCAATATACTCCTTGGCATTAAATGAGCTAAACAACCAAAACATAATGAAGCTATAAGTGAGTTAGGTATAGAAGATGTTGTATGTGCTCAAGAAAATACTACAAAGCATGAATCGGAAATCATATCTAGATTGTATCATCATCAACGAATGCAAGTTTTTGAAATAGACATGTTGGGAAGAAGAGATATTGATAGGAATACAAATTGGTCTATTGAATATCAATGTGAAGATAATGTTGCTGCAACTATCAACTTCATTGCTAA
This sequence comes from Cupressus sempervirens, assembly GCA_028749045.1. Lineage (NCBI taxonomy): Eukaryota > Viridiplantae > Streptophyta > Pinopsida > Cupressales > Cupressaceae > Cupressus > Cupressus sempervirens. The sequence continues at coordinate 748,354,593 of CM053784.1, forward strand.
AATGAAGAAACATCAATGCCTCATGTATGATGACATTTTAGAATGCAACAACTTTAACAGTCTTAGTGGAAACTAACAAAAGGCCATTGACATTATTATGACACATTACCATAGCAATTAGGTGGGGAACCCTCTATGTATGATAATTCAAGGAACTACAGGAATGGGAAAATCTTATCTAATTGGTGCCATCAATCAATCTTTTCATATGAATGCAATGCCAAATCCTTCTCCACTTCTATTACTTTCACCAACTGGAGTAGCCACTTTCAATATAGGAGCTTCAACAATTCATTCAAAGCTGTGAATACTAATAAAAGATTTTACTCAACTAGAGGGGGCATGACTTACAATTTTTCAAGAAGAAATGGCTCACATTAGATATATTTTGATTGATGAAATGAGCTTCATTGGTCAAAACTTGTTGGAAAATATAGATTCTCGTCTCAAACAAGCATTCCCACAAAATGTTGATAGGAGTTTTGTAGGTAAAGCTTTTCTTGTTTAAAGTATATTATTTATGTCAACTAATATTTAGTATTAATGTCCATATGTACTATTCCTAATACATTTTTTCAACCTTTATTTTCTTTCTTTCACGACTTCCTATTATTTTGGTTGGTGATCTTGGTCGATTACCTCCAGTCAATGATAAACTAGCATATGCTAGCCAAAGGTGAGCCAAATTATTGTGGCAAGAATTCAAAATAGTGGTTACATTAGATAAAATATTTAGGCAAGATGGTCAAGACAATGATCAACAAAGATTTCGTGAACTTCTAAGAAATTTGAGAAATGTGAATCCTAAGATAGATGATTGGAATCTTCTTATGATGAGGATCCCTATACAGCTTGATTCTCTAACCAATGATGAGTTTGAAAAAGAAGTACATTTATTCTCAACCAATGAGAATGTCCACAACCATAATAGGAGAATGTTGTACTCCTTGAGGTATCCTGTTGCACGCAGCCTTGCAACTAAGACAAGGAATGGTAACATAGTTGAAGATGGTTCAAATGATGAACTTGAGTCAGAGTTATTAATCAATAAAAATTCCAAGGTGATGTTGACTACAAATGTTTGGATAGAATCTAGCCTTGTCAATGGAGCTTTGGGATATATATGAAGTATTGTGTATAGACCAGGAACTAGTCCTCCTCAACCACCAACCTATGTCACTATCGAATTTGATAATTATTATAGAATACCATTTGATGACTACCATCCAAAAGTAGTTCCTATAGCCTCATTACAAAGGGGAAGTACCTTCCAACTACCATTAAGATTGGCATGGGCATTGACAATTCACAAATCACAGGGACTAACTCTTCCAAAAGTAAAAATTGATATAGGTCCAAAGGAAAGAGTTGGATTAACATTTGTGGTTATTTCTCGTATAAAGTCTATTGAAGGATTGAGAACAATGCCACCATTTATATATGACCATTATGAAAAAATGAAAAGTGGGAAGCAAATTTCACATAGGAAGGCAAAGGAAATGAGATTGAGAAGCCTTGAACATCAATGATGTAATAATTCATAATTAATTATTCTTCTTTTTTGTGTCAAATTTATGCTTTATTACTTTAAAACAATGCATTGATACTAGATACTATAAAATTATGTTTTCTTATTCTTTAATGTATATGAATGGTCATTATAATGTCATGTTTCCATACACTAAATTTCATTGCAATTTTCAATGCAATATGGTTTTTAAATTGATATACTCTACACTTCAGAATATTACTTAACTTATTATGTTATGCAAAAAATTTTGATTTCAAATTTATATCTCTCAGATTATGTATCATTGATGATAGGCCAACAC